>JAQFYP010003690.1:0-10580 GCA_034694865.1 Bilobella braunerae
GCCATTTTAGCCGTTCAGCTCAACACGTACATGACCTTGAGTGTTGTTAACGGAAAGTTAAGTTTGAAGTACACGACCCTGTCATTTGCACTTCAAACAATTTTCAACGTTACAATCATTTGCAATTACGTTTACGTTTTCTCTAACGGGGAATCCTTCCGCGCACTCTACAGGCATTATAGCCAAACAGAAATCGTCTTTGTGGGAATTGGTGGCACCCTCAGCGTCGTAATGTGCGTTTGTCTCCGTTTGTACGGACTATTGTCCCGCAACGTTACCCTCCAATTCTGGTCACGGAACGTGGAACTTCTGCGCCGTTTTGATTTTGAAAAATCTGTGGAAATATCGCCTGGAATTCGCCGTTCAAGCCGAAATTCCTTAATAATTCAATTTATACTAATTTTTACGCACCTTGTAGCGTTTAACTTGTTTGCGCTGAATCAGGATGAGTTTTCCCTAGTCCTAGTTTTTGCCAATAATATATTTGCGTTGTCGATTTTGTGTCACTCTGGCCAAGGGATTTGGCTTTGTTTTTTTCTCCAAATATACGCTGAACGTTTGCGTCAAATTTACAAGAAACTGGACGGATTGCAACAGTGTAAATGTTCTACGCAATCGTTTAACTGCAACTGCGACAACGCCAAAACACGAGCAAATTATACTTTTGAATCGGATTTACAAGTTTGCTATAAACTGTACTTAAAAGTTGACTCTGCGTTAAAGGATTTCAACAATCATTTTTGCCGCCAACTTCTAATTGAAAGCCTATTTTGCTTTTTCAACACAATTTCCTGCGTCTTCATCTGCGTTCGATGGGGCGTTAATTCAAAGTTTCGGTTAAGCGATTACTTGGGCATAATGCTTCAGGCAGGCTTTCAGGCTTCACGCTTCGCTTGCAACAAAAGACATTTCTGCAAAATTACATTATTTATATTCAGAGTTGGGCAACCGTATTTCAATCCAGAGTCGTCAAATGTTGCACATGTTTTTTACAAAAGTAGCCACTGATCCACTAGCGGTGGACTGCGCCCAGTACTTTGTTTTCAACAGACAACTGCTCACTACCGTAAGAAACCAATTTTGAAGCTTGAATCGATTTGGAACCTACTAGTTTTTCTTACATAAAAACATATAATCATGCTATAAACTACAATATATGCAATTTTTACATATTTCAGATTCTATCAACAGTGACAACGTATACCATCATACTGATTCAATTTCGTGCCGCCGAAGTTGGCGAGAAGAAAATGTAACAAAGGAAGAGGAGCGGATGTATTTGTACAATGGTTGATTTCGCTGACGAATGACAATGACAAATTAAAACCCTTTAACCTTTAGCTTAGATTTAACCAAACATAACCACAAAAAAATTTGTGATGGTGGTAGGATTCTATAAAAAAAATTAGTGAGAGAGCCGTCATCATCTCCCAAAGTATTATCACTAAAAGTGAGAAAATACATGCAAAAATATAAATTGTAAAAGTATGATTGCGTCTTGTAATCGTAGTATTGTGCCTTGTAAGTTTGCAATTGCAACTTGTAGTTGTGCAATAATATTTCGTTACTTCCGCAATTCCGTTTTATGTTTAGTATTTAAATTCCCGTAATGACTTTTGTGATCCGGAATTGTACTTTGCTGTTTTGCTTTGCGTAGAAGTGTTTGTTTTTGTTATAATAATGGATGTAGACGTTGTGATAAACCCAGACTTATAGGGAGAAAAGTTCAAAGAAATTAGCACTGGGGCCCGGATTACGGCCCGGAAACTTAAAAAAGTACAGGAAACCCCATTTGGATTCAATTTCTTTTTTTGGAAAATAAAGTTTTAAAACTTTGAGCACTAGAAACTCAAATAGGTTATAAACCCGTTTTATCCATGCAAAAGTATTATAACACCAATTGGTAAAGCAGTCAGAACTGTACCGGACGAAAGCACTCCTAGAAAGGGACAGGAGAGAGGGCACGTGCATTGTTGGTAGATCAAGTCAAACCAAACTCCGCCGGAAATACCGGGAGAAAGAGGGAAATGCCGCCAGAAAGTAATTTTTCAGAAATTAACACACATCCGAAAATCTTACCCTTGATCCAGATTTACAATTTAAAATTCATATTTGTCGGCATGTATCGGAAAATATCATTTAACTAACTAATATTTTAAATCAAGGAAACCTGTTCCTCGGTAAATCTGAAACAAGTTTATGTCAATTTTGTTTATTTCAACTTAAAATAATAAAATTCAATAACACAAATATGCCTAAAAATTATATTTGGAAAATTCAGAAAAAAAAATCAACCAATCAACTTCCAGTAACTTAAATCAGAGGTAAGAGTATCAAGACTTTCTATAAAATATGACTAGTAGATAATTTGAAATTCAAAGCAAACCCGAAAAATAAAATTGCACAAAACAAGTCAATTTGTACAGAAATGCCAATACAGTAGTGATCCGGCGAAATGCCACGTAAAAATACACCGCTGCAAATAGAGACGGCTGCAAATGCTGCTCGGATATACCATAAAAGATTGATTGCTTGCGAGAATTAACATTTTTATGTAACCGGGGGAGGTGCAGCATACTAATATCGTTGTCGTGCTCAAAGTTGCGGTAATATAATTGCGGTTTCCAATACGGTAAAACTTCTTGAAAACTTTTAATACGCAAATAACGAGAACGACCTTCCTCTTTCACTTTTCACTTCCAATGCTAGAATATGTTTCAAGGTGCAAAAAAAATTCCAAAAAAGTCGAAGCGGATTTCAAAGTGCAAAAAGTAAAAACAGCGACAACGAAATCTCTCTATACATTACTAGCCTTATCTGAAGAACTAAAGGAAATCTTACAAAGCGAGATGATAAAATTATGATTCGATGGAAATCTGTCGTGATTTATTAACCATCCGATATCAACAGTACTTTACAGATGGCTAATGGAACTTATAAGCTTCTGGTATTCACCAAACGTGGCACACATTGGAAAGCAACTGTGACATGGCGGAAGACACTACCTTGTTGAATATTATAGCGCAAGGGAAGCAAAAAGTAATTCCCTTGAGCTTGGAAAGGAATATTTACACTATCTTCTATGCGCCACCGGTTAGCAAAACTAATTTGTAAATTTTGCATCAATTGATGTACGATTTTGAAGATTTCCGATTCGGACTGTAAACAAAAAACTTGTCTCAGGATTACGGGAAAAATTCACATAAAATTATAAATTTTGAGTAGACTAAAACCAGAATTGCACTTCAAAATAAAATAGTGCTTCAGCTGATAAACCAAAGGTGACATCATAGGCATTAACAAATTTATTGAGTTTTTCCAAAATATAGGAGCAAGAATTTCTACTTTTTCCTATTAAATGAACACTAGATTATTTATTCACTAAATTATTCACTAGATTAAGACCTATTTTTTGGAAAGATACAAAACATAAACCTAATTTTAATCAAAAGCTTTCACACTAGTTTCGTCATAATAAGACAGGCATAATCTGCACTTCGAGGTAGCGTCTTTCTTCTTGTAATGAATTGAAAAATAATTGAATACTGGTTCAATGAAACATGTAAAATGCCCATCTATAGTGCTCGGGGAGAAAGAAAGTATTGAATTTGGCGAAAAAGTAAGTACTAAGACGCGACATAGCTATTGTGCAATTGGATACTTTGTTTAATGGTTAATTGGTGAATCTAATATGTACGGCAATAAATAGTTTGACACTTACGTAGTTTGCAAAATAGATCACTGAATTTTGCTGGGCGTCATTTCCTCAAGATAAAATTTATCTCATGATAATTTTACTGACAAGAAACTGGATTTTGATTTTGAGAAACCGCTTGGCGATATTATCTATCGCATTGCTCGTGTGCTTGTGCAATTTACGTTGGTTCAGTTTGGTTTTAATAAGGGTATGACAAGCACTACTCTTCAGCCTGAATCAGATGGCCCAAGTCTTGGTGCAGAGATATTTACAGGATTTTTTCTTGTTGGCTGTGGAATTGTATTATTTTGTGTCATACCATTTTTAATTGTAAGTATATCACTTGAAGCATATATATTTAGATATGTTACACATTGATAGTGTGTGATTATTTTTCATTACCCTGTTCACAATCTTAATTAATTAACCACAAATTAATTAATACTCAACACAACAGTTAGCTTTGTGTATCTAACATTTATTTTTACTATCGACGCACTTCAAAATTGCACTTTATTAATGAAAACTTAAACTTAAGCCTTTTTTTCAAGATACAATATGTGCACGGCGCTACATAATTTTGCCTAATTTTACAATTGAACCCAATGATCATATAGCTCGAATCATCAGTTCTGCCCATTTATTCTGTCTAATTGATTGCTGATAAAAAAATTTTCAGAAAAAATATTGGAGGAGGTTGTGTTCACTAAAAGTACAAAGAGAACAGGACTTTTTGTCGAAAATTGGGCTTATGAAGACGGAACCCCCTCTGCCAGTGCGTATCACCAGCGTTAGTCAGTCCGACAATTGCAACCTATAAGTGCGACACAACTGAATAGGATGAGTTATGCACAACGTGTTGATCAAAACATTGTGGCGATTAACGACGAATTATCTAGAGTCACTATGGGGTCTATAACGGATTTTCCCGAACCGTTGACAGTGGATCGGCAAAACGAGCTAGAAATACCGGACTATGAATCAGCGGTCCGGTTTCCGACACCGGAACTGATTAGGGCATCTTCTGCATCTGACCCACCAATACAACCTCCATCATATGAAGACTCCGTCAAGTATGCGTATGCATCATATGAAGGCTCAATCAGGAATTTCAATCAAACACAAGAAGCATATGCAGCAGCTAACCTATCCAGTAACACAGTTTTGTGACATTTACAATTTTGCCGGCCCCTCATATTATACATTAGTCTTCTTGTTTAAATTTACAAATGTTTATATATGTACATAAATTATAATAATAAATTACTTTTAATAAAAACAAAAAGAGGAAAGCGTAAGATGACCCAAGGTAGACTTGTCCGTCCATCTAGATAAATTGAACACATGCTTGCACAAAACCTTGTATGCATGTATATTTATGAGAGGGAGCTCACTACCTATTAATTAGGATGGTGAGACTCACGCCGAGCATGCGCTAGAATGGCATATTTCGGTCACTCTTAGAAAAACAGCGTTATTTATGCAGGTTACGGTTTGCACAGAACCTTACCAACAAGTACAAAAAAGTTACAGACATACAAACAATCATATCAACAAAGTACAGGGTGTTCGCTGAAGGCCGGATAAATTCGTTATTTATTTTCGCGACTTAGGTTGTTATTAGTGCCGACATCCAATCGTGTATACGGAAAACTGAAGCGAAAAAAATGCAAACGTTCAAATCATTCCGATACTTCAGATTTAAAGAAACTAAAGAAACTACTTTACTAAAGAAAAGTAAAGGAACTGACAATGTGGTCATTTTTTTTTTTTTTAGCGCATATTGGCTCAAAATTGATTTTTTTTTTAATTCAGAAAGCTGCATGCTGTCGGCATTAAAACGAGTAAACTTTATTGTCGCTAAGGGAAATTAATAAATAATTTATCCGCCCTTCAGCGAACACCCTGTATATAAATATCAAGTCACATCGCACATATACTGAAATGGGTAGAGCCAGGTGATAACAAAACCAATTCAACAAACCAAATGTTTACCACAATTAAAATAATGTTTATTTTAATGAACCAAATACCCTGAACTCAAGGAGGATGACAGGCGAGTGGGAAAACCCGAGAATTGCGGATACCGCTAGTTAACTAATTAATTAAGTTAATTAATTGAGAAAGAAAGAGACAAAGATTCCTTCCAAATTCCAACTTCTTACTACTCTGAAAAACAAGTGTCAAAAGTGACATGGCCACCCTGTCATGTGATCAGTTTTGAACAAAGTCAAAAGTGGAAAAAATCTGGGGAAAAGAGAATCCCCCAGATGTCGTGCATTCGCAACATATACAATCAGACCTACGCACAAGTTACGCTCATATAAATTTTCAAAAATAAGTTAGCAAGTCATTAAAATATTGTTAGAATAATTTAGCTACCGCACAGTTCGCTGCCGACTCCAAAGTTCCGTGTCTGTCACATTAGTAATTTCCTAATTCAATTAAATTCCCCTCATAATGGTACTAATTGAATGCTGAATTTAGTAGCTACTTATAAGAAGAACCTTAGAATTCCGGCAGCTAATAATTTAGATTAGTCATTTAGTAATTTAATTTAAAGTAATTTAATCTTAAGTTGCAACACGATTCTTTGATAATATTTCCAAAGCCAACATTTAAGAATCAATAGCAACTTGAAATGTTAAGATAATTATTGTTCATATTTTCCTGTTTTATAAAGTATTGCTTTATTTTTGTTTGTTTTGTGAATGTGAGGATCTTCGAATAAAAAGTTGTGAATTTAACAACTACTGGTGTCGGGTGAAAAACATCGTTTGAAATGTCCCCACACTGGGCTTGAAAGATCGGAAATGTTTTATTATTGCACCGATTATAACATATTGCATTGGTTGATCTGATATTACAACTAGGTAAATCAGTTCTGCAACTAAAACCAAAGTTCCAAACGTCGTGCAAGCCACTAACGCATAGAAGATCGTAATAATGTTGCCTTTCAAACTCTTTGTTTCCTATTCTTGATAGTATCCAACACGTTAGTGTCGTTGGCCGTTTCAAATTTTTCATGCCAGGAATGCCATAGTTGTTCAATCCCAGCAGCACATAGTTTAAGTAGCCATCTGTAAAGCACTGTTGATGCAGGGTTCGTTTAATCAATCACAGTGGCTTTCCATCGATTCGAAATTTTGTCATCTCCCTTTTTATGACCGACCCCAACTTCTTCAAATAGTGCTATTATAATATCGAGCGGCAACTCGTTGTCAATGTATCCAACTGCACTGCATGTTGAGAGCCATGGAAGAATGCTTCTATAATTCATCTCATTTTTTACTACCGCTCATAATCGGCGAGAACTCATTTAAAATACTTTCAAAGTTTTCTCAGAAAGGTTGAGACTCCTTACAGTCATAATAGTATCACATTCAAATGGTAATACATCATGATCGTGAGGTCCATGCAACGCATTCTTCCCGCCAAGTAGCCGCATCGTGGTTGTTCTAGGGCACTCCGATGGGTATGGATTTTTTTAAACTAAAAACCCGTTTTAGGATTGATACGGTACCATTGCAATCATCAAAAACCCCACTAGTTTGGCCCTCCCATTTTGGAAATTTTTCATAATCGCACGCTCGGGAGATTGTCTTTGGAATATCTGGGTAGCAAATGCAGCTGAAAGCGTTAGACGCACTAGAAGTGATATGGGTATCTGTATCATCAATCTCTATAGTTGAAGATGACATTTCAATGAAAAAAGACGCTTGGACAAAAAATAAAAAACCTCCCGTCTCATGACTTGTAGTCTGTCTCATGTAGAATAATTGCGGGAAAGCGGTCTTACTGTCGTGAGTTCTGCTGTGACAATGCCCTTGTAGGCATTTGCCAAGACAATTGTTAGCGGAATCCATATTCCAAATAACAAATTGGTGAAAGGTAATGCTCGTTGTAATTTGAGTAAACTGCTGGGTAACATTTGGCTTACCTCCAAAGCGGCAGATATGTCGTGTAGCATTAATTCTAACGCTAGGGATATCTGATGGTTTAGTTTTATTTTGACCATTGCCGATGCGGTAACCACAACCAATAAAGGGAGCAATATTAACGTCACTAGGAAAAAGCAAACCCAGGAAGTTGTATCGTACGGTCTGAGGTAGAATGTCAAAGAGACAAAGTGCTCTACGGCGTCGCATGTCACGCAATTAGGTAGTATAAGTCAAGGTGGCTATGTACTTTATTACTATACTCCACAAATCTCGACCGCATTATGAGCTTAAACTCCCACTTTCTCAAGACATCGCAAGGCGACAACTGATCTTCCTTGTCCTGTACCTGCACCCAAATTCGTATGCCTTCGAAAACTAAATGGTAAAATGGATAAAAAATTTCTCTATAAAGTGTGGAGTTTGCCCGATTTGAGTAGCATTTCTGAATTGTAGTTTTGTAGTTGATAAATTTTCTGTTTGATGCAAGTGACGTTTCGTTTACGTGCGCCCCAATATCAGATTTCCAGGTGTAGGTGCCTACAAAAAAATTCCGGCCATAAATAACGTTGTTGAATGCTTCACCCATTAGGTTCCTGATAAATTCCTTTTTTGTGAATGGTCCGGATATATTTTTTAAATACGCTTCATCGGAAATTCCAGAATAGTATATTTATGTGTAAATTGTACAACTAAAGTAACATTTTGGAGACAGTAGACATAAAAAAAAGCCTGTATTGCATAGTACGACATGAAAGAACGTTTTGTAGTAAATTAGCCTAGTTGCTGAGAATGACAAAGAATCTTTACTATGCATCTGGAATGCCCGTGAGGGGTCTGTAAAAATTTTGATAAATGCCTCTGAGCTATGAATATGCCGTGCTGGCATTAGAGCTGTGGCAACACGCCAAATCTTCTGCGTATCCCCATAGCTGTTGTATCTATGTTCTGGGAAAAAGACGAAGAAACTCTGTTTGAAGTATCGCTATCTCTTTGAGCGTATGCGTTGGAAATTTTCATATATCATATCACGGTTGTAAACAAAGATTGGTAATGTGCGAGAATCGAATATAATTCTGGTAAGTTTAGAAGGAAATAAGTAAATCAACTCACAGTCGGTGAACTCCAAGGTAAAACTGTTAAGGCGCTCTATAACAATATCGACTCCGTGTCCTTTCCGCTGTAAAACTGAATAAACATAATAATACAAAACGGAATGCCAACTTTGTTCATTATATAAACTTTTGATTTTGAATTTCCGTATGTTTGCCAAAAGCATAACGCTGAATGTGAATGTAAAAAAAATGAGGAATATAACTAAATTGGAAAAACTACTCACTTATTTATGTGTCCTACTACTTAGGTTTTTGAAGAATAATTAATTTATTCAACATTAATTGATTAGTTAATTGAATTTAATGTTGATATGAGTTAGTCCAGTGGTTAAGAGCTTCTGTCTTCATTTACTACCCATTCTGAGAACCCGGGTATGAATCCCCTGATTAGCCACAAAAAAGACTTACTATTGGCTTTTCTCGTAAGGAATTACCTTGCCTCTGACTTTGTGTATGTCCGTATCTCTGTGATTTGGTATTCACAGACGTATGATATGAAAAAAGTCAGCAAAAGTTTGTTTCAAATACTATTAATTTCTTTGAATAATAGTAAAAAAAACTATATTTTCCAAAACGAAAAAAATGAGTGTGCTTGTGGATGGTATTCTTCTGGAATTGAATGGAGAAATAAGGTTTCACTGGTAAAAGTTCTTGAAAATTCTACTATTGAGTGTAAAACTACATGGGTATAATTAATTAATGTTCGAGTAGTTAATTCTGTGTATGTCCACCGTTGCGTCAAACATAATAAGTAGCATGTTTTCATCTCCATGTTGTTACTAGTTACCAACATCAAACTGCCCCAGGTTGCTATATGAAACTTAAGCTTAATTTTAATTCTAATTTTGAACAAATATGGCTATTTTGACCTAACCAAACAAACACGTCCCAGGAGACGTTGATTTTAGTTTGTCCTCTGTGTGTCCTCTTGTCCTAGAACAGTATAGTTTGGCTAGTCTTAAATACATTAAACTTTTTTATGCAAGGAATCGCTGCTTTTGAAAAATTATAAGAAAAATTGATTGGTTTATTTACTTGACATTTGGCCATGCCGTTGTCAATAAGGATTGAGATTCTTGTAGATACAAGTTTGATTATGAATGATCTATTGTTTTTGCGAATCGGTAGCGAATACATCAAGCAATACAAGATCCTCACTTGACTCATTGTGATATCCGCCCTGTTTGCTCCGCCAAAACGCCAAACAAAATCCGCATTAAAAAATTCCCTGCAGGCTGCCACTTGTGCGTATCGATTCAATGGGGAAATTAGCAATGAAAAAAAAACTATACGGAAAACTAATATAAGAAAAATCTCTTAAATTTATACATGGACGAACCTACTTGTACTGTAAGACATTACACATTTGAATATTTGCATTTGAAGTACTTCTTCAGTAAATTCCTTTAGCGACGCACAGCAAAACCATGAATAAATTGCAGAGGTTCGGCAACAAATAATTTGGTTTCCTTAATTTTCAACGCTCTGGCAAAGCTACAACCAGTCCATTTCATTGGTCGCTGGAAGTTAGTCCCTCAGCCCCTCAAGATTTTCTTAGTTCATTAGCGATTTTTAACCTAATCTTGATTCAATATTTGCATAGAAAACCTAATAATTCTTTATTTAATACATTTATGCACGATTATTCCTATATTCAGTCAAAGTTAGGTTAAAAATGCTAAAAATACGCTATTGAACTAAAAAAAGCTTGAGGGGCTGATTGGCTAACTTCCAGCGACCCATTTCATGCTCCTTGTCTATACTATAAAATCGTTCGTCTGTCTGTCTGTCCGTCCGTCTGTTTGACATCGATGCCTGCAAAAACTGCTG
>JAQFYP010003691.1:0-10579 GCA_034694865.1 Bilobella braunerae
ATGATAGAGAACTCAAATGTGTTAAACTCATGCAAAATGCTTAAATGCAAAACTAAACTTAATTACACTATTAATATCGTCAGATACTTTAATACGGATTCTATGGGCTGCGTTCCCAAGGGAATCCTTTAACCTAATTAATAATAATAATAATATAAAAGGACCGCATGTCAACTTGACTAATTTACCTGATACGTCATCACCTAGAAAATCAGATCTAGTTCTTTGAAGGAAAGAGATGCTTCGGCTCAACACTATTTTCAATTACAGGATCTCCCTCAGTTAGATTTAGTATGGTCAAAAGCGCATCAAAAACGCACCAAAAATGTTTTCTAACCGCTTCAGCTACCATGCATTCTACTTTTAGGGAACCTACCAAACTCAATAAAGTAGAATTGTGGAAGTTAGTGCAGCGCAATGTAACTATTTATTTAAAACCCGTAAACAAATTCTAAATTTTCTACTCTCTACAAACTCAAAATTTCTAAATTACATGTAAATTAGAAAGAAAAGGGGGAAAAGGACGTTATTTGACATTCCCGCAGAGCGGATGGTCAACATGTAAAAGATAGGGTAGGGATGTGGTAAGGATCGATAAGAAGCTCATTAGCATAGATTTTGTTTTCAAGCGGGCACAACAGACTATCCGTAACATTCCGCTGTCCACAAAGAGAGGACACCAACCTAAAAGCAGGTACGCCCCTAACTTTCCCCTGATACCCGCAGGTGACTATGCAACTGAGGGTCGTCTATTGGATTTCCTCAGCACTATTGAGAAACTAACCGAGAAATTCTTAAATCATCTGATATTGTACACCTACTCACAAAAATACGGGCTTTCGCAATATACAGTGAGGACCACGAAAAAGTATACACCCAAAAGTAAACAAATTATTTATTTTTCAAAAACATGGAGGGGCGTTTTATCCCAATATTTCAAAAATTTTAATTCATGCTAATTTTTTCTTATAATTGCTCAAATTGAGTGTAAAAATGCTTTTCTTTGCCTCGTTCAAGTTTAGTATTGAACCATTGTTAACTATGCTTGAACAACTAAACTTTTTAACAATGATTCTTAAAATTCGAAATTAGCGAAGTCGCTTCAATTGACTCCGAAAATAACTGTCACATTTTAAGTTCTAATTAGCTCCCCATTAAACTAATTATTAAAATTAAATTATAAACTACATTAATAATTGCCCTGATTTCCCTGGAAACAAATCGGAGTGTATACTTTTTCGTAGTCCTCACTGTATATATATATATTTTTTGGTTACCACTTCCCTCAGGCGTGAAGCCTATGAGGCAGGGCTATAAGCCGAACCGGTCACCATATTACAATTTTAGATTGACAATAGCCTACTGTGGGCCCTGGCTTTTTTACATATTCAATGTATGCCTGATTCCTCTCTAATCACTTAAAGGGGTTATTTGTAAAGAATTTGTTGGATTACTTAATTGCTAAATCTAACTCTTTAACTTTTGTAATTAAACTACACGCCTTTTTGTCTCTCAAGCGACCTTATTTAAAAAGTTGTATTTTGTAGTAAAAATTGTTTAATGTGCAATCACTACAGTTTCCGTAGTACTGCTCGAGTTTAGATTTCAAAAAATCCACGCCTGCTCAAGAAATCCACGCCTGCTTTCACAATATGATGCAAGTTAATTTCTTAAGGGAAAACAAATTGTAAAGACTTTGTGTGACTAATCTGGGGATTGAAACCCCTTTTGACTTAACTTTTTAAAAGTTTAAAATTTTGAAAATAAAATAAAAACTTGGAGAAAAGATTAAAATTTTGAATGAAATACAATAAATTTTTGGAAAAGTTTAAAAATTTTAAATAAAAAAATAATTTGAGAAAAGATCTCTTAAAAACTCAACTCAACTCTTAAAAAATTATTTTAGGTGATGAGGTGGCAACTTCACGCTTCGCTATACCTTTACATGTAATTCAGGTGGTGATATGAAGTGCCAACAACTACTCGCTGCTAAATGAGGTGCCAACATCAGTGTGCTGAGGATTTCTTAAGGAATTCTAGATTTTGGGTTAGGTTAGGTTCACGGTTAGGTTTAGGCGAATGAAGGCAGGGATTAAGAAAAATAGATATTTGATATCCGGATGGTAATTGGAAAAATTACAGAGGTCACTATCATGCAGAGGTTTTTATTGCAGATATTTTTATTTGAGAAGTTTTTGTTCTGCAGAAATTTTTATCATGCACAGATTTTTACTTCAGAGATTTTTTTGCAGAGAATATTTTGCAGAAATTATTTTGCAGAGATTTTTATTTTAGAGATTATGGCATGGAATCAAACTGTAAGTGCTGAGAATGATTTGGTTGCAATGAGTGACTTTGTGTAAAAAATCCTACAAACCAACTATATATTTTAGAAGGCAAAGCTAACACTACTTGACAAAGTTGCCCGCAAAATCGCCTTTAGTCTCCTATCAATAAAATAACAAGTTAATTAGCTCCAGCTCCTCATTTGCATACATGTACGCTTACAATCCCTTTTTCTGGACTTCTACATCCCACTCCCTTACTTATTGACCAGCCGCTCAGCGGAAATGTCAAATAGCGCTCTGTTTAACTGTAAAAACAGTTAACTATCTTTTATTTCCAAAATATGCATCTGATTTGGAACACAAATGCTGTTTGTTCGTTGCTTAATACAGAAAATTTTATTTTTAGCTTAAAAACAGATTACCGTCTAAATTGTTACTGTAAAAATATCATTAAAAAATAGCAAATCCAAAAACATCCCAGCTATAAAAATACGTAATCTACCAGAAAGTGATGTCTGAAGTTATAAAATTTATCATCATTCTTTACAAGCAGTTTTTCGGTTTTTTGGTTTGTAATTATAATTCTGTAGCTCTGTAGTAGGTTACTAATTTGATTTTACTAATCTAGCATAAGCCAGATTGCAATACAAAACTAACATGCGTCTTTAGAAACGTCGTGAAATATATATACCGCTTAACAACACATTTAGAAATCTGAACACTAAAATTCAAAATATATGCATTTGATATATACATTTTTTTTAATAAATTTAATTACAGTATTACTAAACTTAATGAAACAAATTATTTAAGGGCCAAATCAGTACTAAGTTGAAATTTTCATTGATGATGTAACCTTAAGTTTTGCTATTTTTTGGCCACACATGATTTAATCACTCATATATTTTTCATAGGATCTTCTACCAACAATGAAACATTTCAAAATTCTCATCATTTCCTGCGTGTCATATTTCTTACATGCAAGATGCGACAGTTTGGCGCAGTTCCGTCAAACGCTATCACGTCTTTTTCCGCCTGGAAACTGCACAAATAATCAAGTACTACAAAATGGCAGCTGCGTATTTCTCTACAACCAAAATTGTAGCGATGCAGGCTGCATTATAGGATGCGAGTGCAGGAGCGACTTTTAGTACCCTTGAAGAACATATGCTACTGTAACATTGGCTGGGGATCCCTTTCTGGCTACTGCGTGAAGGTATTTAATTGGAGTTGTACAGAAGCGTATGACTGCGTAGGGGGCCTTAGTTGCGTCAATGGACAATGTTCGTGTCCCGTCGAAACATCGTTTGCCATCAACAGCGGTGAATTTGTCGCAGACCCTTGTACGTCACAGACGATCCCCGCAGTTGGAAGATGGCTTTGCCCAGGAATTTCGATTTTTGATGCCGGATCAGGGCAATGCATTTGTCCAGGCGACATGAACTTTAACGCTACTGCACTCAGTTGCGACTGTCCAAGCTATGCGCCATTTGACGCAAGTCAGAATCACTGCACTTGTGCAGCACCTGCAAAATTTGACGATACCATTGGGAAGTGTAAGTGTCCGGGTGACTCCAAGCTTACCTTAAACCATTTATAAACCATCATATTAACTCCAATCAATATTGTCCAACTTTTATTTTATTTAGCCTTTTTCAATTTATAACATTTTGGATTAACATTTACTACTAGAAAATCTTCTATAATTACTTCAGGGATAGCGAAACAGCAGAGCCAAGTACTATTTTCTACTTTAATTACGGCAGGAGGTAACTGTTAATTTGATGTGAAACGCCCATAGCACCAAGATTTAAAATTTCCGTAGATCTGCTTTAACGGATGCGCTTGTTTGCTGGCAAATTATATTTTTTAAATTAATTTTGGTTAATTGTGTGAGTTAATTCTTGAGGTGTTTTGAATAATAGAAATGCGGTCACTTTATTTGCACCATTCCCTGGTCAAGCGCTGCAGGCTTCATTCCTAACGAGTTATAATTGGGAACGACGGTTTTAGATAACTAGTATGATAACAAAAATCGAAGATCTAGTTCACGAAATTAGTCGCAATCGCATTGAAGCTTTGAATTTGTATACAACATTTCTAAAAGGTAAACGATATTTGTTTTTATTTGGTAGTACTTCCTTTAAGTATTGTTTTGCACAAAGGTCATTTTGAGGTCAAGGGGTCGTTTTATGGGTCATTGGGGGCCACAAAAAAGTGTCTTATACAAATGTTGTTTACCTTTATAAAACTGTTGTAGAGGTCATTTCTTATGTTGTCATAAAGCGATATCATTGACCTTGACCTTTGACCCGCACGGGGACCACTTCCGGTCAAACGGAAACAAACTTGAGACGCACCGGATCTTATGGAACTCATATCCAAAAGAGATATGAAATATGTTCAGCGGTTCGTGAGATACACGTGGGACTCGGAAGGACGGACGGATAGATTTAGCGAAAACATAAGTAGCATTCGATTCGCTTCCGTTACTAGTAAACCGTGGTAAAACGGTCAACCAGTAGCGGAAGTAGGAAACTTAAAATTAGATATTTAATATTATTTTTTATAAAAAAAAATTTATTACAATAGAAAACAGGAGTCTAAATTTTTAGAGGTCAGGGGCTATTTCCGGTTGAGAAGGGGCTCTAAGGTCATTCAAACCATCATAACTTTTTGTTTCATGCAAAAGTAGGGTATGACCTTGAGTCATTTTGAGGCCAATGAGTCATTTTGGGGGCAATTGGGGGGCCACATAGAAAAGTGTCCTACACAAATGTCGTTCCCCTTCATAAGACAAACAACTTTTGTAAGGGTCCTTTTTCATGTTATCGTAGAATGATATCTTTGACCTTGACGTTTGACCGCAAAAGGGGTCACTTCCGGTCAAACTAAAACAAACTTGAACTGGGCCGGAACTCAAGTTACTCATATCCAAAAACAGATTTGAGATAAGTTGAGTAGTTCCTGAGATAATCGTTATTATCAGACAGACAGACAGACAGACGGACAGAAATGACAAAAACATAAGTAGCTTTTGCTTAGCTTCCGCTACTAATAAGAAAAAAGAAAAGGTATGTTATTTGACAGTCTCGCAGAGCGGATGTTCAACATGTAAAGGAGAGGGGTAAGGAAATGGTAAGGCAGGAGCTCATTAGCATAGATATTGTCATCGATTAGAATCAACAGACTATCCGTAACATTCCGCTGTTTTATGGGTTTAGTCCATAACAGAAGGACCCCAACCACACATGAGGTAAGACCTTAGCTTTTGCCTGATATCCGCAAGTGCGTTTATGCAAATCAGGGCAGTCTTTAGGATTACCTCAACACTGTTAGAAAACCGATCGGGTTTTTTCTATCAGCTGACCTTGTCAACCTAATTAGAAAGATACAGGCATATACAGCTAGAGGCAAGGAAATTCCATAAGGGGAAATCAATAGCGTAGATACAATGTTGTGGGTGATCAGCCTAATACCTTCTTCATAAGAACACTGAAAAAGCGCAATTTTCCTTGCAAAAATTAATTCAAAATAAAAGCGCGCTGCTGCGCACTGGAACTACTCTGTTGAAAAAAATTGGTACCGTGCGTCTAATGTGAGCTTTTCCGGCAATTTTTTTGGCAAGAGCAATGTTTCATCCGAAAAGGTACAATTTAACAATCGGAAAAGCGACGTTACTTGACATTCCCACAAAACGGATGGTCAACATGTAAAAGAAAGGGGTAAGGAAATGGTAAGGCAGGAGCTCATTAGCATAGATGCTGTCATCAAATGGAATCAACAGACTATCCGTAACATTCCGCTGTTTTACGGGCCTAGTTCACAAAAAGAGAATACCTACCTGAAATCAGGTACGGCCGTAGCTTTCGCCTTATAGCCGCAGGTGACTCTATGCAAATGAAAGTAGTCTTTAAAGATTACTTCGAGACATTTTTATTTTGATGCTATTTCAAATTCACTGGTCTATATGCTTCCGCTTGTACTAGTAAGTAGGGGAGGGTGGTCTCGGCGTGTGAGTTGACTGGAAAGTTGTGAGGAGTGAGGGAAGTGGTTTCCGCTGGACAGTGAACGTGTGGTTTACCGCCGACAGGCTTAGTGAGAGGTTGAATACCATCTTTCGCATACCCACCCAAGCATACCCACTAACAATCACAACTTTCCAAGGTTCCATTTACCGCACTACAACTTTGCCCCTATTGGGGCTTGATCCCGGCACCTACCCAAGCTAGGACAAGGGTCCTAACCTCCAGGACTACTGGCCGCGGGCAGTACCTCGAGACAATTAGGACCTTATGGGTAGTTTTTTAAACTCTGAACTAGTGCATCTACTCACAAATTTACGGTAAGGCAAGGTAGCTACTTATAGGTAAAGCAATAGTAAAGACTTTCTTGTGGCTGATCGAGGGATTTGAACCACGTTCTTAGCCTGGCTAAAGGAGAGACACTGAACCTCTAAGCAGCTAGACCAACACGGCCATTTTGGAAGTACTTTATTTTTGCTGATTTTGTACTCGAATTACTATCTAATTAACTATTTACTAACATAAAATGTAGCAAATTTTACACAGTGATATGCCACCTTTTGTCTAACTTATTCTTACAATCCAAGCAAAAGTTTCCCTGAAATCCAAGAAATGTTTGTTTATTACGGTCATGGATTAGATTAAGGGTTCCAAACAGTTGACTAGTTTCAAAACCTTTAGGGTTGTGTTTGTGTTGCGTTACATTTTCAAATGTCCAATATTGTCTAAGAAGTTAAAGCCATGCGACACTTGAAGAAAAGTCTGAGTAATCAGTATACCGTTAACTGATAGAATTGTCAAATTACGTAATGTCTTAAACAATGGAGCTCTAAATTATATGTAAATTACAAAGAAAGGGTTATTAAGCAATAGCTTTCAGCCTAATAGCATCTTCATAAGAATACAGAACACACAATCTTCATAAAATTCATTGCAGAAAAATTTGGGTTAGCTTAATGGAGTACGAGATGCTTTAGCTGCGTCTCTTAAATGTCGTATTACTACTCTCAAAATTTAACTCACTGAATTAAATTTCTCATCAGTAGGAGTATCAGTACAAAAAAAAATGGCCTGAAGAGCCTCATTGGGTTCTTAAGCAAAAGTTTTCAGCCTAATTGCCTCTTTAGAAGAACATTGGAAAAGCGTATTACCTTGTAAAGATTAATGCAAAAAGAAATTAGTGTTGGTTTAATGTAGGACGAGATGCTTCAGCTACGGCTCCAAAAATGTCGTATTGATTGCGCACTACTCTCTAAATTTTACACATTGAATGAGTTTTTCGACAGGCGGCGTTCTGCAAAAAACTGGAGTAGCTCAGCATCTTCGCAGTTCTATTACTAGGCTTCTAAACTGCTTACCAGCAAAAAGCCAATTTCAAATGCAATTAGTTTAAGTAAGTACTAAACGGTTAACATTAAATTTAAAAATTACCATACTACCAAATTCTTTAAAGGAACCATAACTTGGGCATGGCCGAACCCACCAATCCGTGGGTCATGACAAATAGCACGAAAACTTTTTGTTGTAAATTCAAACGAACTGTTTCTGAACTTGTTACTTTTTGAGTCTTACTTATCTGGTACGAGAATGGTAACAACGTATGTAGCAATAGTGCAGATTTGTTTATATTTAGGTTACTTGGCACCACTTCTACCACTTACCACTTTTGGTACTCCTTGCTACCTCCAGTGCAGAATTGCTCGCATGACGTACAATGCTCGCTGTCGCGAGTTTCCTTTAAATTTCGACTCAAAGGCTAACCAGCCATTAGTAAGCCGGCACCTAACCAACAACTTACTGACTGAGTAATTGTAAATAAGTAAGTAAGCAAAGCAGACAAAAAAAAAGTTCGACATGATTGCGTTCTACGCTTCTCTAGTAATAGTTTGTGCCTCTCTCATCCCAACAGTTTCTTCGGTTAAAATTTCCAGAGGTATTAGTGAGGAAGAGTTGCGCAGGGTTGACGAGTGCACAGGATATGATGAAAACTCTGAAGCCCACTGGCGCTACAAGTTTGCCAAACAGGGAGACGCTATGCTGAATCCCACGAGGAAAACTATTTATGAAACTATGGACAGCATGGGATTGGAGAAGTCTCGGTCGACTAGAAGCGCTTTTTCGATTGGGGCCCTCGTCTCACTCTCAGAAAATGGTGGCGGTGTCCTAGAATTGCTCCGACTCCTAAAAGAAGAAAACTACGAAAATTTTCATGTTAGCGTTGTAATCAACGTTAAAAACGGAGCTTTGGCGAAGGAGACTGCGTGCCTTAACGTCTGTCTACAACTTCTTGTCGCCCTTGATTTGCCACGCGTTGGCGTACTCACCAAATTTGAAGCGGATCAAGTCAACGAAAGGCTCCCGCTTTCCCATCAAATAGTTACCGTGTTTGGGATAACTGAACGTCTGTAAGTCTTTTTTGTAGAAATAAATTACATAAAAAGTGAATGTCTGCCAAAAATGGGCATTATATTTTTGCTATTAAAAATTTATTTCAGACCACCCAAACTAATCTGTCCTAGGACAGGAGGACCAATATATTAAGATAAATTCCTCTTGTCCTAGAACGGGCCAGCATGGTTGGTCGACTAGATTTTAACCCTAAAGACCGGCATCCTCTGTATGTAGTTCTAAGCAAAGAAATAATGTATTTAGGTTATTTAAAAACTGGAACTATAAATTTTTGTTATGATTTTATTAAATGGCTTATTTAATTTTTGAGTAGTAAAGGGACTAGTGTCATACTTGATGGTCTCTGCGGGTCTGAAGTTGGACTAGAAGGAGGAAAGCTAACAAACAAATCAATGAAGGAAGCACTTAAAATACTTCCAAAAGTATCACCTTTTAGCGAAGAGGGTAACCGTGTAGTCGTAATTTCGCATGCAACCCCGAGTGGACGGGATGCAAACGGAGAGTGGGGAGACTTTCAACCGTTCAAGTGTCATGCAATCTTGTCAACCAAGTTTCCATTAACAGCCATTGCAATGGATAAAGGGGCTCCAATCAACATAATTTGTGATGTTATAGATTTAAACAAAGAACTTGGCACCATACAGTTTCTAAGTGCGATGAAAGTCGTGTTGAAAGAAATGGCAAATGATGTCAAGAATCTACGAGATTTCCTTTTTAGTAGATCAGAATTAGGCTATGCTATAGTCGAAGTTGCATAGCACTTGTTGCCGAGTGGTAGCCTGCTAAACTTTCAACTTTTGAATCAAGTTTTTGCTCTCCGGAGTTTGTGAATTCGTCTAAAGTAAAAGTGTGCGCCTCCGCACATCGAACACAATTTAATGGTTAAATACAAAGTTGTAAATTTAGCAGATGCACATAGATTTCCTTTCTAGTAAAACCTTTAAAAGTAATAAATCTTAGATTTTAGATGATTGTGTATCATTGATAGATTTTATAAAGAAATATGCTTTCAACTGGCTTCCACAAAAGCGTGAAACTTTCTCTGATTCTTTCTGCGTTGTGCGTGAGTGGAACATGATATCGACGATTCTACAAAAAAAAATACAATTTGCTGGTTGGCTATTTCCGTTTCAGCCTTATTTGCATTCCTTTTGTAGAGGTAAATGGCATACTACGTGCGACTCGGGCCTTTTGAAAAAGTTTGAGACGGTATAGTGTTTAACTGCGTATGGAAATTTATAATGAAAAAGTTAATGATGCCCAATGAGTATTTTAATATTCAAAGCATATCCATATTGATACAATCATTGAAAACCATTTAATAGCGTATTATTATTAGGAGGGTGTAGTTGCAATATAACATTTACATGAACAACAGTTGTCACTCAACGAATTAGGTTATACTTTCAAAACAAATTTATCAAATCACAAAAAAAAATAAAAATTCAAAACTAGGTATATTTCAATTTTGCTCACTTATGTGGGAAAACAAAATAATCAAAAACCCAACTGATGATCCGAATCGCCGGCAGGGAGTCCCGTAGCCAGTATTTTTTCCCGGATGATGAAATCTGTAGAAGCCATTTTGATTAATATGATGTTTCAGTAGAATATCCGCACAATAGCCATTATTTGTAATATTCCACGCTTTATCTCTTCAATAATTTGGTAAATTCGTGGTAATGATTTAAATATGGACTCAATTTTTGGCAGTTTACAATAAATGTAGCAACCCACGGGTGTCGTCGTTACCAGTGTCCTCGTGGGCCCATGACACTAGAAATGAAGCGAATAAAATGTTGCTTGACGCCATTCATTCTTAAAGGAAAGGGCTGAGCAATCTCAAGATTCTTATCC
>JAQFYP010003692.1:0-10578 GCA_034694865.1 Bilobella braunerae
TGCCAGTGATGTCAAGTCTGCATGGGGCACACTGAGACTACAGTGCTTCCACGATGGCCTACCTCTCTCATCACTCGCTTGTGTTGAGCAAAAAATCTCTACATGTAAACTCCAATCACGCACTTCCCACTACCCCACCTTTTGTCACGCACGCTTCCGTCTTTATTTATAAGTAATTTATACTTAGGCAAGGTTAATCATATTTTCAAGTTTGATTTAAAAAAAGACACGTAGACAACACTCAGTTAAAAACCTAAAAGAAGTCAAGCAACTCACAGAGCATGAGCCAATGACTCACCTACAATTTTTTCCAGCTTAGTAAATTTAGTTTGAAAAATAATGTTTTAAAAGACTGCTTTATTTATTCGAAAACACTGGGAAACGTACACAATTTTAAAATTAAGTCACACTGCTCTGAACATACCTTTGAACGTATACGAAAAGAATTACTTTTTAGTTGGTACTGTAACTGTTAAAATCCCAATTATTTATGAAAGAACAACGAGGCAAATGATTAAACATTTATTTCAAAATGCACAAGGCAATGCATAACTACTTACATTTATACAAATTCTTTATACCTGCGACATCACCCTCTGATAAGCCCTTCTTCATTTTAACGTCTACCAACTTGTTACCTCTTCTAGATATCATGGTTTTAGCCATTCCGTCTTTAGAGTACTCTTTTTCTCCAAAAAGGGTTACACTGTCATAATCAAACTCTGTAAGCAACCGATTTTCGTTTGGAGACAGTATATCAAACTGCGTTTGAGAATCTGATTAAATGAAAACGGTTAATTATACTTTTCATAACTACGTCTATTGGAGCTACCTATTTTAATATTTTCGTAGATAATTTGCACAAAGTTGTCCCTGTCACTTCGATTGTGCTCGCGGTAGAATCCTAGAGCTCTCATCAGTTGCACTAATATGATGTTGAAATTATTGCATCCCATTCCGAGACTGAGTCTTTGTTTTCCGTTATTTGTACAACCAATAAACGAGTAGCAACCTTGTTCTGAAGAAATCGCGATGTAGTTTTTTTGGGTTGAGCGTCGGGTGAAATTAATACAAGTGCGGGAGCGGAGGTGCTGGAAAACTTTGTACAGTGTTGCTCTGGTAGTTGCTAGATAAAAATATACGACTAAAAGACTTTTAAATGAAAGTTGTGAATAAATTTTACCACTCACATGGGTTTGAGTCCTCAACTACAAATGGAACATTTTTACTCGGCCATAGAAGGCTATCAGGAAAAACTCCGGCGGCCCTCTTGCTTCGATTGTATCTTTCTTCTTGCCCAACCGAAAGCAGCATATATCCCAAGCCACCAATACTAGTAGCTGAAAAAATTCAAAACCAATAAACGAGTTGCGGCGCCATGAAACTATTTTGTTAAAAATAAATCAATCACTTTCTGTAACCCTTAACTTGATAATATTGAGAATCTTGAGATAAGAGACACTAACAACAATTTAAGACAGAGAATCAACCTAAACGCACAGAAACATCGTTTACATAACAACAATTTGTTGGTCACGAAAATGACTACGCTACATCGTCTTTGCAATAGTTTTTTTAAACACTCATCGCAAAAAATTAGCTTATAATATAAGTCTGACGAAGCCGCACTGTGTTAACATAAATAGGTATTAAGTAGTGCATTTTATTCAAAATAGAAATAATAAGCTATTAAATAGGCGCCGGATCTTTAAAATGAATTTTACGGTATTAAAATACGTCATTATATAGGTGCTGAGATTCAAATAATAAATTTACTGCAAAAATTATAAGCCAACTAGCTAAGGAACCCGTCATAAGACGGGAGCATACTACTGGTACCCCTCTAAAAATTTCCAATAGTTAGTTGTTGGTAACTGTTTATCACAATTAACTAATCAGGAATTGTGTTTCAGCAATTTGGAAGACACTGTTAGCTCCATCGGGCTTATAAACTTCCGATTACACGCACGACGCAGTTTTCAAAATTAATTTTAAAATTAATTATTTATTTTTGTCAGTTTTTAATTAACTAATTGGAAACACAATTCTGGAATTAAAAATTGTACTTAATCATTCGGACGACGGTTTTCCAACATTATTTTTTTTGAAGTAAAAAAAATTAAGGGGGTAGGATTTGAACACGTATCGTTCGAGTTTAGAAAAATCCAACGGGAACATTAATTTTAATCTTCAATTATTAATTTTATTGAATTTTAATTTTAAAAACAAAAGGAGAGCTTTGCTCCCCCGTTTGATTTAATTTTTTTTCTGAATTTTAAATTTCCAGCTACGGGAGAAGAAACGTGCAAAAGCCTTTTTTTTCACTTGACGCACAGGCAGGGGATAGGGTCCCTTTGTGAAGTGAGCGAGGCTCTCTCCCCCTCCTCTTTCCAACCTCTTGCGCTTGCCTTTTTTCTCGCGCATGCGCAGTTTGCCTGACCACGGCCGACGAAATGGCTTTTATTATAATAGTAATATATACGTACCGGGCTTCAAATATGAAATTTACGGTAAAAATAGTAACCAAATAAATAGGTACCGGGCCTCCAATATGAAATTTACGGTAAAACTTGTAAGTCACGAAACTGGAACAGACAGGCATCTGGAGATCTTATTACTGTTTTTCAACAAGAATGAAATTTTTATCTGATTTCTAATAATCGAAGTAATTTTATTTAATTCTCCACACCGTAATTAATGGTTATCATGACGTAGTTAACAAAGTATTAAGAGTAATTGAAATTTGAATGCTACATTTTAATAAGAAATTACCCATGGCCCACTTTTGTCAAAAATGGCTAACTTTGTACAATGATTTTAAATTCTGGACTCTAAATGTTGTTCATAAAAGTAAATACTATTGTATTTTTTAATCTGGATTTTTTTACCGTCACATGCATCCATGCATTAAATTAGGCCTATTTAGTATATAAAATGCTAATAATCAGGATAGTTAGATTCGATAGCAATTTGCGAAAATATTTTCAACCTTTCATTTCAAAGAACTTGAATATTTTGATTGTTTTAATCAGCGTATTACTTGCCTAATACAATCTGGGAAATTTCATGACTTAATAGTTACAATTAGTACATTGTTTTAAAGAAGCTCAAAAAAATTTTACGTACCAGAGTTACAAATTTTGGCAAAGATTAAAAGTATACTCAGCAGAACTTTCTTCATTCTAGCTCAAATAGGGTTGTGAGAGAAAGAAAAATTACAATTAATAGCACAAAAACTAAATGTATATTATAAGGTCGTGTGACCCAGATAAATAATCAAACCGAGAGTTTGTTCGAAGGTCTTTAACCAGATATAAGGCATCAAAGATATGGTTTTATTTGCATACAATTTATAATAAAAATGTTGTGGAAAAGTTGGAATAATAAAAAACGTGTTCAAAACCAAAGGAACAAAAACACTAGTAAAAACTTGAAGTCCATTTCTCCCATGTCGTGAAAAATGGAGTTGACGCTAAGGTTTAGGAGATTTGAACATTCACTCTGTCCTTTATTAAATTTAAAACTCTGCTTGAGGTTTGACTTCTATTGTCCCAAATGTGTCTGGAATAATGATATGTATTTGCATTTATTTCCCATGGAATTTTTGTTGGAATTAGAAGTTATAGAATCCAACTCCAGAGCAATTAAATTCTTCTCTCCTTGACTAATTATTATTTAGGCTTCTACTTTCAAAACATCATAGCACGTAAAGATAGTTAAAGACTCTGCTGCACACATAATTCTTTTGACATAATTGCTATTCTCAAATATATGAAATCTATATAAAGTAGTTTGAATTGTCCTTGGTATTTCATTAATGTTAATGTTTACACATTCCAAGTTAAAATAGTTAATCTTATTAAAATTCAGTATTTATTCAAGTTCTAAGCTTCTCTTTTTAGAGAGGTTAATTCTTAAAAAAAAAACACATTTATATCACACAATTGCTAATTTGATAATTATATTATTAGTGGACACTGGCTGTGATAGATATTGCTAGAAGTTCTACATGTCAAAGTACTCAAAATGAACAAATTTGCGTTATAAAATAGTTTTGCTATTCACAACTTTTGCTTCTGGTATAATATGAGTATGCTAAAAAAGCACGCCACCTTTCAGAGGTGTTCAAAACTTCTGCATTAATATTAATACTAGACTCTTGTGTAAGGAATTTATACTAGAGGAGAACTATCAGGTTTATCATTCACAATTTTATATTCACAATGGAACCTTGCGAGCTTGTACACGCCAATCGGCACCATTGTCAAATTTCTTGTAAAGTAGTCATATGACATTGCTTTTATGTGAAAATTAGCGGCCGATATTCATTTTGAAATTTTTTGAAATTTTGAAATTTTTCTGAATCCTTATGGGATTTAACACGGGGAAAACGACGTTTGTAAGGGGGTGTAGTGTGCGACTAATCAAAAATAATTCACGATAACCCCCCTTTGAATCATTCTTTCTGCCGTGTTAAATCCCATAAGGATTCTAAAAAATTTCAAAATTTCAAAAATTTCAAAAAATTTCAAAATGAATATCGGCCGCTAAATTTTACAAAAATGCAATGTTATATGACTACTTTATAACATATGTGACAATGATGCCTATTGGCGTGTACAAGCTCGCGAGGTTCCATTGTCAGACGTAACGCCTATTACGTCAGTAAAAGCTTATTCTGAAGTATGCATGAAATGAGCAATAGTTTTTTGTTTGGGCTGCTTTGTATACTACGAGTACTGAATACAAAAGCGCTGCTGGTTTATTTCCAAACAAATTAAAAAAATTACTTAACGTGTTGATTGCACAATTTTGTAGTGCGTAACCAGGAAGACTCAGATTATGGCTACACAGCTTCAACCAACAGCACAATCAACAGGGGAGAAATATTCTTGTTTAAATACTGTTACAATAGCTTTTCGCAACTCTTTTTGCCGTAAATGTGACCATACACACTCTCGGCCGGGAGCACGTCGTTATCTAACCTCAATAATCTAAGCAACGATAGTCTAAGCAATAACAATCTAAGCAGAAAAAAAAATCTAGGCAATAAAAATTTAAGCAACATAAAAATCTAGGAAATTTATCATTTTCGTACTAAAGATTTCAAAATTATGTGTATGTATTAAATAACACTTAAACACACCTAAACAAAATGTGGAATTCTTTGGTACCAAAATTATAAGTTTCTTGGATTTAGATTTTTGTTGCCTGGATTTTTATTCTGCTAAGATTTTTGTTGCTTAGTTTATTGAGCTTAGATTTTGGCATGGAGCCGTTAAACTTATGCTAAACTTAAAAAGCAGCTTAAAATACAAATACAATTCCTGTTCTTAAATTGGATATTATTATTATTTATTATTTGTTAAACCAAACGCTAGGTTTAATGAGGCTTTTTGTAGTAGCACTATTAACACTAGTTCCTCTATCTATGTCGAATTATGGCATCACTCTTACCAAACTATGTTGCCAGAACTAGTCTACTACAATCCTACATAATAAAGTTCTTTTTAAATTAACGCACTTAACTTAAGTAGCGTATTGTACTGGTACCAAAATACTTTCATGCAACACTAGCCAAACCACCATATAGCCAAATTATCGGGTTGGTATGGTCAATTACAATGTCATCCTAATAAGGTTGCGCGGTTAGGGGTCACCTATTTTGCTCAAACCATCATAACTTTTTGATTTTTGAAAATTAGCAAAAACCCGTAAAAAAAGGTTTTTTGGTTTTGAGGGTCATTGGGGTTATAAGGGGAAAGTTTCATAACTTTCAATAAAGGGAAAGGGTCTGGGGTCACTTTGGTCCTTGAAAACGTCATAACTTTTGGTATTATGCAAAACTATCGAAAATCCGACAAATCAAATTTTTGGAATTTGAGGGTCATTTATGGGGTCGTCAAAATGAGGGTGAAGGGTATGACCCCTATGGCCCATCTTCAAACTTGGCCTCACCCTTGACACAAACTACACATAGCTGAAAACAGATTTGAAAAAAGTTAACTCGTTCAAGAATTATCGTGCAAACGGACGGACGGATAGACCATTCCAACAACATAGCTAATACGCTACTTAATAAGGATTTGTTTTAAAATTGGTGAGTTCCAAATAAGAGCTTTTATTAGTTTCTGATGATTTATTTATTTGACAATTGGCAATGCCCTAGTCAACAGTGACTGAGATTTGTAGGTTACATGTTTGATACTTGGGATTTGTGTATTATTTTGTATATTGAGTTTAATTGGGGGGTAAAACTAAATTTCAGTGTAAAACTAAGTATAAGTTAAGTATAAATGAAAATGGCACACTCGCTACCAAGCAGCATTTGTTTTTTACGTTAAACGTATATCTTTTTTTTCTTTTTTTTTATATGACTGGAGTAACTCCAAGCTAAGTTACACAATGCTCAACCCAAGGAACCAGACACTGCGTCAGGCTGTTTGATTCCTCGCGATGAGCACGGTTTACTGTTTACGTGGAGTTTACGACTAGGTTAGTAAAAACTAAAACTAAAATAGTATAAAATTATATAAAATTATTATGGCATACCCACTACTAACCAGCATTTTTTTCAATATTTAGAACTTGTATTACACATAAATATGTGTAAGGCTTTGTATTGCAACGTTGGCTGCAGTGTACTTGCAAATTGGTTATTCGTCACACCAGCGTCGTTTGATTGGGCCACTTGTAGGAATGCATTTTGCATAAATTAAATTAGTTGTGCATTCCGATAAACTGAACATCTCGAGATGGACGTCCTCAGAAAGAATTTGGTTCCGTAATCAAACTTTACCAAGTCATTCTAAAGAGGATTTATTATTTTTCAATTTCTTTTTTTAATACTTTTTCATTTCTGCTGTATGTTGAATGTGAATTTTGGCAAGCAAACCACTTCCAAACTGCACAAACTACCGTTTGTTAAGTATCGTATTAGCTACTTTATGAAAACGCTCTGGCTGTCCGTCCGTCTGGGCCTTAACTCCTGAAGGCGTTGATATTTTGAAGATATGTTTGCGGGGGAATTTTTTAAGGGTCAAAAGTAAGGTCAAGTTTGAAGATTAGTGATGGGGTTCTGATCTTTCCCACTTATTATGACCCCCAAAATAGCCCCTAAAACCAAAAAAAATTTTGGGTTTCACTATGCTTTGTATAAATTGAAAAACAATGATAGTATCAATGACCCAGGTTACCTCTGACCCATTACTACTAAATGACCCCTGCCGAAAGCGCGTAGTCCGCGGGGTTAGGACCATTTTCCTAGGTTGGGTAGGTGCCGAGATCAAATCTCGGCAGCCGCACAAAATAGTGAGTGGTGTGGTAGTGGTGAGTGGAAGCGTGGAGTAGTTGCGGTCGTGGAGAGTGTGCTTGAGCCGGTATGCGTAGCGCGCTGCAGAGGTTCCTTGGTGGTCAACCCCATGATCAGTGTTCAGCAGAAAGCCAATTGCCTCACTCAGAAACTTCCCAGTCACTCACACAAGCAAAAACGTTCACTAGGCCATAGGCAAATGTCAAATAGCATAAAAAAAATATCAAACTAAGGGACCCCTAAAACTAAAAAATTTGGTTTTTATTCGTGGAGTTTTTTTTTAGAATTAAGTTCAATACGATACTTACGTTACGTGTGTTTTCAAAGGTTTGCTTTGTATTTTATTGTGATTGAAATATATACTGGGCTGTGTCAAGTTACCACCTCGTTTTTATCACCGTCAAGTTACCGCCTCTTTTAGGTTAGGGCACTGGTGATAATGTGTCAAGTAACCGTCTCATCACCTCATTTTTTATTGCAACAATGGCGTCCTGAGGTGATAACTTGGCGGATCTTTATCCATTACCATAGGAGTGAGGCGATGAAATAGAGGTGGTAAAAAAGGCGGCGGTAACTTGACACACCGTGTGTCAAGTTATCACCTCCTCTTTTGAAAAAAGTATGCGGTGGTAAGTTGGAAACTTGACGCTTTGCTATACCTTAACATTAGAGTGAGGTGATGAAATGAGGCGGTAACTTGACGGTGATAAAAAAAAAGGTGGTAACTGACGGTGATGTGGTGGTAACTTGACTACAGCTACTTACTGAAGTGTTAAGCAAATGAGGTCAATCATAAATATAACGATTTGATTAGAGTCAAAAATGGCCTCGAGATTAACATTTTAGGAATTTATTATCATGTGACTATTTTGTTTTGTTTCAACACGAATTGATGGTTGAAACGCATTGGAAGCAACTCAGCTGAATTTATGTCCATTTTTGGGGTATCGTTCGTTTCCACGTTGTGTATCTATTTTAAAAGTTGATATAATGCAAAAAAAATTGATCCGGGTGTATGAAATCAAAAGTCTTAGTTTACATACTCTCAACAATTAGAATTGCCTCTTGCATAACATCGAGCAATTAATCTATTGGAGTTTGCGCAAAAAAGGCTCATAAATACAACATAATCACTTCTAAACGTTATAAAAAACCCATCCGTGCGTTAGTTTTGCCAAATGCAAATGATCCATATTTTGTCAGAAATGGGATACTGAGATGGATTAATACTTTTCAACGGAGTCGTTTTGGTGCACCGCAGCGAGCTTTCAATTAGTATACATGTTAGAGTGTCGCAATTCAGAATGCTAAAAACTTTGTATTCGTAATGTTAACGTCTCACCCCCAAAAATGGTTTCCTAAGATGAGAAAAAAATTGGTAAAAATTCATCCTGATCGGTTAACATTTAGCGGTCACGCAAGGTCACAAAAGAATTTGCCATCCTCCATATTAAAATTTTCGAGTGGAAGCATACTATGACGAAATGGAGTATGGCTTGACTTATTTGACATATCGATTCAAATTAAAATTTGATGTTGATTTCAATTCTGCAATCAATTTCGACTTTTGACTTCTGGTTCAAAAGTTAGCATGTCAAAAATTGACTAAAAATGCAATTTTGACTGGAAATAACCCATGAACTGAAAGTCAGAGGTCAAAATACGTTGCAGATTTGAAATCAGCTTCAAATTTTAGTGCAAATTGATATCTTGCACAAGCCATGCCTACTTCCATGACGTCGAAGTACGCTCCCAGTCGAACATTTTGAAAATTCCAATATGGGGAACGGTAAAAACTTTGATGACCTTGCGCGACCTTTAAATATTCACAGATTAGGATGTCTTTTTACCAATTTTATTTCTCTTCATAAGAAAACATTTAAGGGGGAGACATACAGTTTTCAAAAAATTGTCAATTGCGACATCCTAATACGTATGACACACGGCAATTTATTAACGTTTTTTTACTCCGTTGAAAAACAGAGTAATAAAATCGTCATATGTATGTCTGTTGGAATTTTTTTCAAAGTACCCAAAACGTTTGAAGTAACTATATTCGCATTATAAAAAAAAACTGGGTGAAGTAACTATTTTCAAAATTGAAAAAAATGGAGCGTGAAAACGCTCCACTTTTAAAACAGTAAAACAGTAATAGTCACCACCAACCAAACTATATTTCACCACAAAGTACGGAAAAAGCATCACAACTAGAACTGACAAAATGACCCGGCCGGTGTCATATAACAGTCCATTAGCTACAAGGATTGTGCTAAGTTTGACGTGTACTCCGCAAAACATACGTTTTGCCCTAAAGTATTTTGGTTCATATGTACTTTCAGGCAAATACATTCCACCGTAATCTTACTGGTGTTTGAGCGCCAGTTACTTTCATGCAAATCCTGCAGGATTTCGGTTTACGGACGAGAGGGGTTTGGGGGGAAGGTACCCCTTGGGAGTGACCCCCTGACCCCCCTGAACATTTTGACCCCCCACCTCTGACCCCCGACCCCCGTTGACCTTCCGTGACCTTCGGGGGTTTGTTGGATTGTTTTGGTTTTTAAGTGTATTTTCGTTTGTGGGCGGACCCCTTGAAACCCCCTGAACACTTTGGTGGGGTGGTCATGGTGTACCCCCAGAGACGTAAAAATTCAAAAATTCAAAAAATTTGTCGAACCCCCCAGGGATGGTTTGGGGGGTGTGGGTGGGGTCAAAATGTTCAGGGGGGTCAGGGGGTCACTCCCAGGGGGTAACTTCCCCCAACACCCCCCCTCGTCCGTAAACCGAAATCGTACCGGCCTTTTGATACAACGCAGCACACGACAACTTACATCATGACAGGCGCCTTCGTCACATAAGTTGTTGCTGTGTACCACGCTAATATCATCACCAATTGGTTCATTACCGGTGTCTAGACTCTCAATTTTGGTCCGTGTCATGTTTATGCTTAATCGTTGGACACAACGATTCCGTTATTATATTATATTAAATATACACTTTTTGAATTTTGTTAACATGCCTTTCCCATAGTGACGGCAAAGTAATTCATACATTTGTAGCTCGACCTTATTGCCAGTACGGTACTATGATATTTTAACAGGGTTTTACTCATGACGACAATGGTACATGAATTGTTTGTTTGAGAGTTTACATACGCTGTTACTTCCCCAGACATCATTTTACTTTGTCCTGTAATATAAGGAAGAGTCTTTGTATTAAAACGTCAATCAAACAGATAATGAGAGGGCGGTTTCAATATCAACAAACCA
>JAQFYP010003693.1:0-10578 GCA_034694865.1 Bilobella braunerae
TTTGCTAAAATAAAAAATATTTTAGTAAATATTTGGCTGGTTTTTAGTACATATTTAAATACATATTTCATGGGTTTATACAACATATTTTTTTCAAGTCTGGTCATTATATAGGTGCCGGGCCTCTAATAGTATGCTTTGGAATCATGATTAGTTACTTCACCCGAGTTAGGCTAGGAAAAACGCATTTGGGTACTTCAAAAAAACTGACACAGACATCTGGCGATTCTATTACCCTGTTTTCAACAGAGTATTTAGCATATTCTGGGTTATATAATGTAATAATGATTAGTTTTATATTTTTATTAAATTTTATCATTGAATAAATTAATAAAAAGTCACGTAAAAAGCAATGAACCCTAACAATGTGACCGTAATTCTATCCTTACTTGAAATTTTTATTTACATATTGTGGACTTTCATTCTGGAGATGAATATTTTCATTTAGTATATTCATGTTCTCCATTAATTGCTTTAGGTGCTAGTAGCCACTGAACAGTTACCGGTTTTATAAAGTATAAACCTAAAATATATATTAAGCTTAAACATATGACAAGAATAACTCTGAGGTTGAACCAAAACCACAAAAGTACAAATCTATTTTAAAGCCAACACTATCCAAATTGTTAGGCTTATAACAAAAAGGGCGATCATTTTAGCTAAGATTTTCAGTACCTACCAAAATATTTTTTTTTTTGCAAATAACAAGTCGTCAGATTGCCTAGCATCCGCAGTATATATTTTATTTAAATTTTTCAATAAATTTTTTTAAAAATTTTTATAACCCTAAATTCTAAATTCTTGCGAACGAAATACAAAAATCGTGTAAATTCCACAATTGTAGCAGAATTCGCTTTTGCACTTGTATTAACCTATATTTAAATTTAATTTGTACTTCTTACATAATTATTAATTAATTTTAACGAATATTAAATAAATAATCAAAATTTAAGGTGCACAGATTTTTGATGCACAAATAACGAGGTTTACAAAACACACAACTATCACTACAAAACTATTTACTGTTGAAATCACACAATTTAGAACAGGTGCTACGCGTTAGGTTTTAAAAGGTTTACAGTACGTTAAGAATAGGTGCCAGCCAACACTATATTACAATTTATTTATTTTAAAATTTTCAAGAATAGATACCGACCTACCTAAATGGCATTTAGACTTTCCCGGTTAAACAGTCTTTAAATCATTCAAGAATATAAATTTTTATGTTAAAGACACCTGATAATTTTATTATACTACTTTACTACCAAGCAGCAAAACGTTATTGTATTAATAAGGCGCATAAAGGCTACAATTCAAATCGAGCACTGTTCATGTGGTGTTCACTATGTTAGATGCTGGATGTATGTCAAGAGTAAAAGTTTTGGTACCTTACCGTGTGACTATTATAGGTTTATCAGACGGGTAACTTTCAGGAATGATCAGCCATGTATTGTTACATGTACACATACGGTATACATGTAAGTAAATGCGCTCAAAAATGGTTAAATGATAAACTTAATGTTTCATGTTATTTGAATATTTCATTTTAAAATTTGTTATTTGTAGAATCATGAATAATAATAGTTTTATTATATTTGGAATGTTTTAGTGGTTTCCTGTTTTACATTTATAGCTCATGTTTTAATGTAAATTTTTTAAGCTTTTAAACGGTTTTGAAATCTTTAAAAATAAATTTTTTGTTGTTCATGGTTTGTTTTAATTACTAAACGCTACATTTCCCAAAATAGTTTAGAACAGAACAAAAATGGAAATTGAAGCAAAAATGTAATTTGATTTTTTTCATTGTTTATACTTTACCATATGCCAAGGGAATTGAAATTCAGATGTCTATAAATTTCAACGCAGATAATCTCAAGAACGTTTAGTTACTGAACTTTTTACTTCTGTGTTAAGACTTACCAGTTTAATTGATTACTATTACCTAATACTAATTTCTAAAATTTATACAGTACAAGTAAATTTACATTACAATATCTTTAAAATAAAAATATTGTCACGGGCACCTCATGTGCCACCGTGAACTCTCGGCGGGGTCGACTGTGCTGTGGGTAGTGCGCTCAACGGTAGAGTGGACACGCCGACTTGCTTGGCAATGAACGCTGGACAGACAAACGACGAATGACAAATGCAAATAACTTTATTTGCATGACTCTACGACTAGGGGTCAACAAAGTGGGTGGGGTCAACGGAGGGGCCAAGTCGTCGACATGGCAAATGGCCAGAGGTCTGAACAAGACAAATGACGAATGACGACTGACCAAGAACAACTACACGGCCACTGCTATTTATAGCAGTGGTCACAACAAGGTCGAACAAGATCAAAGAACTCTGACAACATGACTAACTGATAAACTGATAAGGGACTACACTAGGCAGACACATGTCTGCAAATAACGTGACTAATAACTGCATAACCTACTGTCGCGATCGCGGTGTCGACGAGGTCGTTGGCATCGTGGTCGTGACAATATGACTCGACTTGACACAATATTCTGTGTTATTAAGTAGAGGTTTAAGTTTTGTAGATTCGTTTTTAATATTTTAGTAAGCAAGATTTATTCAATATTTCCTAAAACTGAAATTTGTGTTTAGTTAATATTTAATAGTGCTTGAATGACACAGTTAGTCAAAATTCCAAAGTAATCAATTACTGATCGCTTGTTTAATTTCAAGTAAACTCCTATCTCGACTGTTAGTAATGGTAATGATCTGGATTCTTTTTTTAACAAATGCGAAGTTGTTTTGCGCATGCGCAGTTTCAACTCATCGGCATATCCTGATACGTTACCTCCACTACTAAACCATATATGTGCAAAACAAAATAATATTGCATCTGCTAGTATTAGTACAGGAACAAATTGACTCTGAAGGTTATGACCCCTTACAAGGCTAAAATTAATTGTTGTATGATATACAATAAATAGTAAGTAGACCAATGGCAAGCAAACTCGAAACGACATGTCAAAGCTGACATCCAAGCACTGCAAGTGCTTGTAAACTGCAAACGATTCAGAACGCATATCCACTCCATCCCTGTATGCATCACTCTCATCGATTTTCACACTATTCAAAATAAATCATACTATTTACCATTATATAAAAAATTAATACCATATTTTACTATTGGTCTATTTTACCAAAAGAAAGACAGCCACGATTTCAGACTGTGGATGTGAACTACAAGAAGTGTGAAAAAGAACGCAGAACTGTATATGCCAATTGCAGTTACATACCACTCTATGCAACCAAACAACAATTTTCCTGGAATAGTGTTGTAGACATATGTAGGCAAGTATTGAGATGGCCAATATTGTGGGCTCATGGCGTCAAAATATACGTTCAATGCGTGTAGGAATGGGAAAAAAAGTAATACACGTAATATTAATGATACAAAGTTGTTTGCATCAATTGGCCAATTTCGGTGTTGCAGTTCATCAAGGTCACAATACAAAACTGGAATAAAGTTAAATACTAAACATTGGTTGTTTGAAAAAAAATAATTTCAAATGTTTTTTTTCTTTCTTATTTTTTTAAAATAATTTTTTTCGTTAAGCATTAGAATAAATACAAAATCCGCTGAATACCAATTCTTAATTGCTATTGACGTTAATCAATGTTTAATGTTAATTTACCTTGAAACTTTGGATTAAGATGAAATAAGTGCCGACAATAAACTTTTAATTGGTCTGAATAGAGTAGAGCATGGTACTGAAATACAAGTGTAATTAGTCTGGAGAGCCAATGAGTGATGACTTTGATATAAACCGATATGGGAACAGTCGAGTCAAGAAATATTGAGTACACAGTTAATGTAAGGTAACAAACATCACTTGTATAATAAATTAAGCCAGTAGCATAGGCCGAAAAATACAAAAATTTATCACGGCGTGTCATTGTTTTACGCCAAAGGATTGGGGAAGCCCGTATTGTTCTACCGTATGCCAGAAATTTTCCAAAATCGTTTAATGCTCGCTTAGTCAACATTTTCTATGTGGTACTGAAACGTATCATGATAGAAATAAAATATGCTTTTACGAAGTTTTTTTCAAGGTGAAGTTGGTAATTTCCTACATATTTCAAATAGTGAAAGCAATTCATTAGAAACATGCAATTGGCGGGGGCTTATTAATATTTGTGCTTAAAGGGCGTTTATTTTTCAAATGTAGGTTATAGCGCGTCACTTGTGTCCCAATCTTGATTTATTCATCCAAAATGATAAATTTTTTAGTAAAAAACCATTTCAAATTTACAAGTGTTCAATATTTGTGTTTCAAAAAATTTAGACGAGTGTGGAAAAATTGTTTCTAAAAATGTTTATGTTTCTACATTTCATACTGATAAAGTTAGGAACCCTTGACCGAACATTTTAACATTCAAACTAAAATGTAAATCCTAAAAATAACCATAACGTGATTGAAATCACGTTGAAATAACGGAAAACTAAGCAGTTATTATGAGGTTACTGAAAACTTAATAACTTCAAGGATTATTCGCCTACACATTTTGAGGCGAATTTTTTTAACACATTCGTAGGGTTCGGTTTCGAAACGTTAGGACCTTGAAGCAGTTCCATAGCCACAAAGCACGGAGTAAGTTTGACATTGTCGTCGTTTAAAACAAAAGCATTTATAGAGATTTACCAATTTAATAAGAACTTTGATATTTAATAATAAATTTGAGAATATAATAAATTTATCACTTTGTTGAAAAACCGAGTAATAAAATTGCCAGATGTCTGTTCGAGATTTTTTTAAAGTACCGAGAACGGGTAAAGTAACAATTCTTCAAACCCAAAAATATCTGGGTAAAGTAACTATTGTTTAAGTTTAAAAAAAAATAAATGGGTGAAGTAACTATTTTGCAAGTTTAAAAAAATAGAGCACTGACGCTCCACTTTTTAAACCATTATAAGTCACCAAAGATTAGTTCTAAGCTATGCTCGTGAAAGCATCACAACTGGAACTCACAGAATGACTCGCCCGCTGTCATATAGCAGTTCAATAATTTCAAAGGAAGCGCTAAGCTCGAAGTGGCTTAAAAGTTGTTTTAAGCCGCCATTTGCGTTCGAGATAATTTTTTTTGGTAATATATTGTAATTACACTTTTTGAATTTTGTTAACATGCATTTCCCATAGTGGCGGCAAAGTATTTCATACATTTATAACTCGACCATATTGGCACCACAGTACTCTGAATTTATAACATGGTTTTACTCCTGACACATGAGTTACCTGTTTAAGAGTGAAAACACGCTGTTACTTAATGCTCGCTTAGTTTACATTTTCAATATATTTTGAATATAAATCAACTTTTTTCTCTATCTTGTACTGAAAACTAGAATCATTAAAAATAAAATATGTTTTCACCAAGCTTTGTTATGGTCAAGTTGGCAATTCCTACATATTTACAGTCGGGAACGCAATTCATTAGAAACATACAATTGGCGGGAGCTTATTAATGTTTGTGCTTGAGGGCGATTTTTTCTGGATATAGGCCACAGTAGGTCACTATTTTCCTAACACTCGTCATTATCCATCTTGAATTATTTATCCAGGGAGCAGCCCAAATGATAAATTTGTTAGTAACCGAACCATTTCAAATGTACAAGTTTTCAAAAATTGTGTTTCAAAAAATTTGATTGATTAAATTGATTTGGAAAAGATGCAGCAGAAGTTTTTGAAATTTTCCTATATACCTGAGGCGGTAGGCAACCCTGGTCGATCCCGAATATCTTTGCGACCAATTGATAATTAATTTAAGTGAAAACAATTGAACTTTAGCTATATAGTTCAACCCCCGGTTTGGAAAATTTCGAATGTAAGAAATTTACTATATAATTTTGAAGAAGGGTGCATTGATTGCAAAACGCAGTAGTTACTTTGTTTAAAATCTGAAAATTTTATAAACTTTTTGAATTTTTTTTCGTTTATGGGATATGCTAATGCAGTTTTGGAGTCAATCGACTCCAAAATCATTTTTGGAAAATTGTAAATTTTACCCTTATACTATACCTAAACCTAAAAGTGGTTCTATTACTACATCAAAACTTCGAACGGAAATCGAAGGTCTGACTCAGGTAGAAAACCAGATGGTGCAACTTTACTTCAAAAATACATTGTATAGAAAATTAAAGTTTATATTATAATTTATTAAACCTTATACAAACTATTGTTAAAAACTTAGCATTAAATCAGTGACCACAAGTGACACAAATCTAAAAAAAAAAGATTTAAATTCGGTCAAGCCGTTCTTCAGATTTCCTAGAGGCTTTGGGTTATAAATTAACATTTTAGGGGTCGATTCGAAGCACTTAAGGGTAGCCTGAAGCTCCAGAAAACATTCCAAAATATGTTTCCTGAAATTTTTTGCGACCTTAAGGGCAACCTCGTTCAAAATCCGAGGTCAGATTAAACTCGGGGTTTAGATTCAGTTTTATTGGATTTCGTGAGGGTTTGAAGAATGCATTATTTAAGATACTCGAATAAATTAAAAGAATCATAAAACAAATTTTAATAATAAATACATCTTTTCCTACAATAAGCCTATTTAGAGTGGCGTGTTTGCATAAAATAACTTAAAGTTCGCTTGCTTGAATAAATTTAGTAGTGGTGTAATACAGATCATACATACACAATTTCTGAGAAACCGAAGCTACTGCCGAGCCTTCTCACAAGCGTCCAGAAAATAAGAACTTCATGGATGCTAAAACAAAATTTTTGGGACTTGGCTCAACCTAGAGCTTCACGAATCCGGAGCCGGAGCTGGATTGGAGCTAAACTTTGGCTCCAGATCCCAGCCGAGCCAAGGTGGAGCGGCTCCAGCAACCCTCAGAGCAGGAGCCGGAGCCAGTGTGGAGCCGGAGATGGAGCTCCGGAGCCGATCCTCACATTTAGACTTTTAATTTACTTTTTGTCGTTGCTTAACACAAAAACTTGGACGCTTAAATGCTTATCTTTTTGGCTGATTTACAAAGGGAGTTTGAAATTTTTGAAATATAATTAACTCTTCTAAATAGTACAAGTACAACACTACACATACAACAAAAATATAAACGCAAACTATAAACAAAATTGCGTCTCCAGTTGTTCGTGTAATCATTTTCAGATCAGTTTCGGAATAACTGTATGCTCAATTGCTTAAATTTCAATGACAAACAATATATAATCAATTACGATTTTTATAAATATGCTGAAGGGTATATTTGTTACATAATTTTTACAAGAGCTGAGGAAATGACTTCTAAAAACATCCTAGAGTCATTTTATCAATATTTTGAAGAAATAAGGCAGCAAATTTAGCTCCGGCTCCAAAAAAGTATGGAGTCGGAGCCGAGCCGAGTCGTAGCGGCTCCACTTTTGATCGGAGCCGCAGCCGGATTTGGAGCTGGAGCCGCGGCTCCGGAGCCAAGCTCCGGCCGGAGCCGTGAAGCTCTAGTTCAACCATGATTTAAAACATTACGAAAATTAAGTTTCAAAGGCTTAAATCAATTTCTAGCTTGCCATAGACGTTTGATTTATTCTTTTTTGCAATTAAGGGGTAAAACATTTTATATGATTTAAAAATAAATTTAACTAAAACATTACAGTACTTACCCTAGATTTCCAAATAGTACCCCTGGGGTACTATTTGTTCAAACCAAAGCAAATTTATGCCCGTTGGGACTATTTTAATTTTAATTACTGCATTTTTTACTGCGTTTGTCATTCCGGTTGACTTTTGACTGCCTAAATTCAGTCAAAATTGAATTCCCATACGAATGTTTGACTATTTTTAACATAAAATGAAGAATAAGAAGCTTTTTGGTTTAACTCTCGGTCAAAAATCAATTATTACAAAAAAGTTAATTTACCAAATAGTGCATTAACAGAGGTACTATACATAAACACAATATGTGCGTTAATTATCGCTGTCTTTATCACGTTTATAACCTAACGCTGGCATTGTATATGTCCAGGCAGATTCCCTATTAATACCCCATGGGGTACTATTAGGGATGGGGCACTATTTCAAATTTCGACCGCTGGGGGTGGGGCACTAATAGGAAAATGGGGTCTTATTTGGGACTGTGGTACTATTTGGAAATCTACGGTAATTAATGTGTTTGATTTTTTATCAAATAATAGAAATTTTTCTTATTTGAATCATTTAATTGGAAATTTTATGCTATTACTCTTCAAAATTTGATTTTGATTTTATTGAATTTCATGGCCGTTTAAAAAATTCATCATTTAAGATGATAGATTAAAGAAATGGATCCTAATTGTAAAAGATTTTAATAATATTTACATCTTATGCACTTATACGCCTACTTGAAATGGCGTGTTTGAATTTTAATTAATAGAATTTTTGTTTGCGCGCTTGAATAAGTTTAGTGTTGAAAAATGATGATATGTCATACATTCAATATTTGTCGTCTGCTGGTTGAAGAGATCAGAGACACACTAAATTTCTCACAAATTAATAACCCAATGTCGAGCATACTTATAAACGCCTAAGATATCTCCTGCATGTAAGAACAACATTTTTGAAACTTGGTTCAAACTTGATATAAAAACATTGTTTTCATTCTGGTAGGAGATGTTTGCTTATGGAATTTACTAGATAAAGTTTTATAGCACAATTTAAGAGGTTAACTTCACTAAACCACCTTATTGTACCTCTACAACAGAATCATTTTTTTTTAAAACAAGTTTTGATACTCAAAGTTAACGATCAAACCCAAAGCCGAATGAAGGATTAGTTTTCCTTCTAACTTGTCATAAACGCTCCATTTATGATACTCTCAGCAATTGAGGGATGATTTATAATGATCGTTTTTAGTTGTAAGTAAACAATGAGGATTGGAAGAATTATCCCTATTGCTATTGTTTTTCAAAACCTGATTTATAAAATCATTTTTAATAGAAACGCATGCTATATATGTTATTTAATTTTTTTTTCCATTCTTAATTGACATTCGCCTATGGCCTGGTCAACATATGCTTCACATATGATTTCTGTGCGAGTGAGTGGGAGAGGATGGTATCGGCATTTGAGTTGACGAGGAAGTTCTGAGGGTGTTTGGCGAAGGGCTTTCTGCTGAACACTGATCGTGGGTTTGACCTCCGAGGAGTCTCTGCTTAGGCAGAGGCCGATCAGCGCGCTACGCATACCGGCTCAAGCACACCCTGCACAAACGCAACCACTGCACGCTTCCACTCACCACTACCACACCACTCACTTTTTTGTGCGGATGCCGAGATTCGATCTCGGCACCTACCCAAGCTAGGACAAGTGTCCTAGTCCCGCGGACTACGCGTCTTGGGCTATAAGTTATTTAATCATATATCCTAATGAAATCGCCGACTTTTTCCGTCCAAGGCGGGAGTGCACGAACAACTCATGCTCACAAAAGATTGAGATGGGTGATTATGCTCGACACTCCTGCCGCAAGCTTTTTGCTGTTTTTCAAAAGTTTTACAAGCAACGCCGTTAGGCAGCGTTGCAATGCTAGTTGATTGTAAATCAACAAATATTGAGTTGCAAAATACAACAATATATAAAAAGAAGACAATTTTTGTTTACGTAAAAATGTTTATCAGAAAATATTTTGTTTATATTAAGGTTATGCTGATGTGAACAACAAAACTCTGGCCTCCATTTAATTTGCATATAAGTAGATCTGACAGTAATAGTTCTCACACCATGGGAATCATGCATCAAGAAATTAAAATCTTGGTGCTCTTTTCCTGTGTCAAATTTTTGTTGTCACGTGAACTTGAGTCGGTTATTGACAAATTGGACTTCTACATTGATATCAACAATGATTGCAATATTAAGCTCCTTTTGAATCCTCGCTACCTATCACTTCCCGCTCTTAATACACCAGTAAAGATCAAACACGTTCATGTGAACACAGGACTAATAGACAACTATTTTTCTACCAAAGAACTTGACCTCTGGTTTAGTGGAACCAAGCGTACTCTCATGGTTAAAGCACATTTTTGTTTAATCTACTATTTTTTACTTTTTGATCAAGCCTTTGCAAGTTTTGACGATAAGTGGTATAATTATGAGCCGAAAACTGCTTTTCCAACGTCATTCGTGAATTTAGTTTGGATTACACAAAAAGGAATTCACAATATGGGATTTTATTACTCAGGTGTCGATTCGTTTATTCCGTTGTTGATAATTATTGTTTCTCCTTGCATCATATCGGGTTCGGTGCAAATTTTGAAGGAAAAAAGTATTCAAAGATTAGGACCACTTGCGGCATATAATGAGCCCACAAACGCTCTAATTTGTCGAATTTCAAATTGTAAACCTGGTACAAAATTAATATATCAACTAGAATTGACTAGAATTCCTGCCAATATTCCTAGTTACTGTTTAGGAAGGGCATATCAAATGAATGTTACAAACGAATTTGTATTCGAGATGTTTCGTACACTGGTTAAAGACGCTGAAGCTTTCCCAGAAAAGGAAGAGTTAGGTTGGATTATGTTAGGATATGACAATCTATCTTCTCTATGTTAGCATAAACTCATTGATTGCTTATTAGCTTAGCTCAGCAAATCT
>JAQFYP010003694.1:0-10577 GCA_034694865.1 Bilobella braunerae
ACCGTAAATCTCATATTAGAGGCCCGACACCTATATAATGACATACCATTTTTACCGTAAATCTCACATTAGAGGCCTGAAACCTATATAAAGATATACCAATTTTACCGTAAATCTCATATTAGAGGCCCGACACCTATATAATGACATACCATTTTTACCGTAAATTTCATATTAGAGGCCCGGCACCTATATAATGACATACCATTTTACCGTAAATCTCATAAGCGATAAATAGTTTTCAACAGAGTAGTTCCAGTGCGCAGCAGCGCGCTTTTATTTTATTATAAAATCAATGTAATATGAGTGCCAACATATGTAACAATTGAACCGGTTGACGTGTGTAAGCTCGTGATGTTCCATTGTAATGACCCACAAGTGTGATTAGGGTTACAAGTAGGGGAAGTTAATTTAAATGGTTGGGTTGCTTGTTTTGGGGAACACTTTGAAATGTGTGCCAAAATGCAGTCTTACATTCTACTTGTAGGCAGTCTGCTTAAGCCAAAAGGAGTACAATATTAGAGGGTAGTTTGGCGCAAAATAAATTTAACATTTCAAAAGCTAATTTTACTAAAGTAAAGGTAAGGTTTTTAAAAGTTTAAAACATATTTACTTCACTCACTCAGCACCTTGCCTCACCATGCAATCCAAATGGCTGATTTCCATGGTTTGCAAAAAAAATTAAGCCAAAGTAAATTTTTTATAATTTTATTTGGCGTTCAACAAGTACATTTTGTACTGATTTATTGTATTGATAAAATGTTAGGGTTAAAAAAAGTATTAAAGGTTCTTTCGCTTGTTCTGAGAATCCGTTCTACTACAATTGCTTGTTTGCGGTTGTATTTTATTAGCAAGTAAGATGTATGTTTCAGTAACATAGCACTTTTTATATGTAGAAAATACATGCATACAACAAAGCGCTAGTATATATAAAATGTATACATACAAAATTGCACTAACGAAGGGTCTCCGCGTCCTGATCGCGTCCTATTGCCTTGAAATAAAAAATATAGATTCGACTAGTTCTAAAACTAACCCTTTTTTCGCTTTTTACTCCATGGCCATACATTTTTTCAAAATTTCGAGAATTTAGAAATTTTAATTTTGCTCCTGAAAATCCTTATAAGATTTATCCTGTAAATTTTTAGGTTTCACCTTTGGAACTTTCTATAAATTTGAAAATTTAAGAATTCTATGAATAAGTTTCTTTATCCGACTATTTGTAAAATTATAATCGTCACAACACTAAAACTACAAAAAGCAATACGAACGCAAAAACAACTGTTGCAAAATACAGTTTCAAAATACAAATGCATTTTGCATTCATATTTTAAATCTTACAATTGTATTTTGCAATGGTGTTGTTTTTATTATTAGGATTTTTCAATGTATTTCGCAAACGTGTGTTGTGTTGGTTTTTGTAGATTGAGGATTATAATTTCACAAAAAATTAGGTAAGGAAACCCATTTGTAGAACTTTTTCAATGAATTGGCAAATTTATAAAAAGGTCCAAAAGGGGGACCACGTGAAAACTTAAATTTATATGCTAATTCTCTTAAGAATTTTTTGGAGCAAAATCGAATATTCAAAATTATGGAAAAAATTATGGCGATGGATTAAAAAGCGAAAAAAAGAGTTTTAAAACTAGATGAATCTACCCAAATTGCAAGAAACATTTCCAAACATTGGAAAAAGTAGTTTGATTACTTGGGGTTGACATTTCTTCAACTACATTTAAAAAATGTTTTTCAATATTTTCCAACATCTTCTGGTTGTATGAGCACAACTTTTTATAAACGTCACAGATAGACATTTTCGGAATGTCTATACAACATTTATCAATGCAGTCTCGTGCTGATCATTTTAAAAACATTTTAAAAACATTAATTTGCTTCATTTTGTCACTTGTTCAAAACAGCTGACTTTAAATTGTTTTAAATTAGCGAACATCAAATACACTTTTTAAACAAGAGTGTGTCCAATAATAAACCTAATAGTGTGTTTACTCTTGTTTGCAGCATGTTCGTCGTGTATAGTATGAGATCAACAATACTTATTGCTACAAATGTATACAAATTTAAAGAAACATCGATTGGGAAGTTGTTGACATAAATATTAATCAATTTAAAGTGCTTAATTACAGTTTTGATTACTTAAAGAAAAACTGAGAAATTCAATTCCATCAAACTGAAGACTAATTGAAGAAAAATGTGTTTAGTTTGTAAGTTCACAGAAGTAGCAAAGGTGGGAGAGAGTTTGGTGGAGAAGAGTGTGTTACGAGTTCCAATCATGGTCAACCCCTTTTTTGTTCTGCACATTTTTACGACATTTATTTTATGTCGAAAAACATTGTTTGAAAACATTTTCGAAACATTTTTCCGCTGATCGTACAAATGCTTTCAAAGCGGAAATTCGACATTTCTAGAATGCTTAGAAGACGTAAACGCGACCTGTGCCGAACATTATGCGACATGTTTGAGACGTTTTGTATCGCATGTAAAATGTTTTTAACATGCTTTGCAAACGTTTTCTTGTAAATAGGGTATATTTTTGATTTCAAGGCAATTGGACGCGATCCCGACGCGGGGACCCCTCGTAAGTGTGTACAAAATATATACAGACATACTACACAGCACTATGTATCTACAAAGTACATGCATACACAAACGTACAACAAAGCACTACCCTTGTTCACAGTGGCTCACAGCCAGAAATTATTAACCCCAGCAAAAGTTTCTGCCTCCATATTCGCGTGCGGTTTCTTAGAACAAAGTTGATTAATAGGAACCATTGTCCCTTTGCCTCGAAATTTCAAGCCCAGAATATGAAGGTGCCCTTCACTGGTACCATTCTTGACGATTGCCACGCCTTGATCAAGGTTCGCTTTGCGATATGCGAATTTCATAAGTGTTGGTTCAAGAGTTATACCTAGTATACATTTTACGTTTATTTCTTTCAATTTTTAATTGACCAGCTTCCAAACTGAGTAATAACTGTTAGGTGTTTTGTGCCAGCCCTGTTAATCAATTGTTAGTAATCTAGTTAATAAAAGTTATGCAGGAATGTAAGTATTTTAGTGTTTTATGTGTTTTTGAAATAAAAAACACGTCTTTCAAATTTGAATTAGTTTTGACAAAAATGTTTTTTTTTTGCGACAAGTTAGGCACAACTTTTTTCTAAACCAAAGTACTCATTATTACGTATTACAATAATACATATAGGTTAACTGCATCCACTTCAGGATTCGGCAAGAAGATTGACAGGAACAACACAAGTATTACACTGCTCTCTTTCATTTTAAATTTTCAACTAACTGAAACTATTTGGAGAGGAGTCTACAAATTTTCTGAATTTTTTTCAAATCCACACTTGATTTATAGGATGCCAATGAAAAAAAATTACGTCACGTAGACCGTCTCTAAAAAACTGCGAAGAGAGGACAAAAATTTGTCCTAATTGTGGGCGGAAAGTACCCAAACAAGAATAGCCAAACTGGCCCCATCCTAAGACTGAAGTCATAATTAAAGGAAATTGACATTATTTGACATTTCCGCAGAACAGATGGTCAACATGTATAGCAGAGGGTAGGGATGTGGTAGGGAAGGAGCTCATTAGCATAGAAGTTGTCATCAGGCAGGTACAACCGACTATCTGTAACATTCCGCTGTTTTAAAGGCTTAAAACACAAAGGTCGAAGACAGAAATCTCACGTGAGGTACGGCTGTAGCTTTCAACTGATAACTGCAGGTGACTCTATGCAAATATGGGCAATCTTCAGTATTACCTCAAGGCTATGGGAAAACCTATCGGCTAATTTTCATAACCTCTGTCTTTGTTAGCCTAGTCACGGAGATACGGGAATACACAAGGTCAGAGACAATGCAATTCCTTAAGGGAAAAGCCAATACTAAAAATTTTTTGTGGCTGATCGGAAGATTTGAACGCCACTTTTCAGGCTGGCTAGTTGAGAGAGACAGATCCTCTTAACCACTAGGCCAACTCTACAGAGGACGTTTACAAAACGGTTATACCCCATCCTCATCAAATTTAGTTTATCTTTTTTAAAAAATTTGACTTCCTGAAATTCTAATCGAGCGTAAGCTAACCTCCGCCCACAGAAGGTCTTGTTTGGTTAATTATTTATTTTTAATAAAGGAAATTTTGAATTTATATAAAAAACAATTTGGAGAAATTATTTATTGAGTATATTAACCGGCTCATGAAGGGAATTATTTCATAAAAACCAATCTGCAGAAATTCTACAGTCAGCTACAGCCAACTCTTCACGTCAATCCTATTTTATTATTTCAGCCAATCAAAGCCAAGGTTGCTAAAAAATTTTCGTCGTCGTGTTTTAGTGGTAGGAAAAATATTTTCTGGTTTTCACTGCCGAAGTTGTTGAATGGAGATGGTTTGCGTCAATCCTTCTACTTCTGGTGAATATTTTTTACTAGCAAATTTTTGGTGTAGAACTTACCTCACGTTCAGAACTGAACGTTATTTTCTTTACCAAATACACCGCTAAAGCAGAGTGACAATTTAAGGCATCAACACCAATTTTTCATGTCAACTGTAAAAAATCTCTTGGGCGATTTGGCACGTTGCATACGTTTACCAAAAACAGAGAACAAGTTTGTAGAAGAAGTCAAACTTTAAATATATGATACTGGAGGCGTATAGAACTGCTACTTCTTTAGAATGGGTCCATGCCATAATTTCTAAAAAAAAATCTCTACAAAAAATCTCTACAAGTTAATAATCTCTACACTACAAAAACCTCTAAAATAAAAATCTCTACACAATAAAAACCTCTAAAATTACAAATACCTCTTGTTCAAAAGTTATTAGAGGTAAAAATTCAAAACCAATTCACTGAAACGAGCCAAAAAATGAAGTTTCCGCTCGCTACGCGAGCGAAATCAGCATTTTTTGACCCGTTGACGTTTGTCCTTTGTGTATTTACTTACCACAATTATTTAAAACCTAAACCTAACGTTTAAAACCGAAACTTAAGAAATGAAGAACAATATTTAACTTCGACCCCTTGTAACTTGTTAAGCAGATTTTGATTTTGGAGGTTTTTATTGTGTAGAAATTTTTAACTTGTAGAGGTTTTTATTTTAGAGGTTTTTGTAGTGTAGAATATTGACGTGTAGAGATTTTAATTTTAGAGATTTTTTGTAGAGATTTTTTTTGTAGAGATTTTTTTTTTAAGAGACTATGGCGTGTTACCTTTAGTAGAATAAAGCGGGATATTTAGAAACTCAGGAACTCAAGTTTTCTGGGACATTATTTAACTCAAGTACGAATAAAAAATAGATGCTCTAATTAAGTCTAATTTTCAGAGGAGAGAGTGGTTTTGCACTGCTTGGGAGATGGAGAGATTTTAAAAGAAAATTTAAAATTTCATTTTAAAAGAAAAAATTAATTAAATGAACGTTATGAGTATGACTTTGAAAAGATTAAATGCTTTGTAGCTTTTCAGAGCTACAAACACAACTGAACCTTCATAAAATTTTTATCACCATCCAATTCCTACTACTTAATCTTACCTACCTACCACAATGGCTAATTACAAATAATTTTTTTACGCCAAAAGGTTTAATGACTTTTGGAAAATGCAAAAAGGATTCTTTCGAGGGAAACATATTAATTAACAATTTCCAAAAGGTAGGCTGTAATTATAGCTTGTAAACTGTAATGGAATGTTACCGGGAGGGCATGGAATGTCTTTGGGTTGACTAGCTGACTTCAGAATTGGAGACGTGCATTTAGGCCCTTCTTGGCATTGCAACCAACTTTCAAATTTCCTGTGGTTGCAATATGTCACTTGTTTAACCATTGTAAACTTTACAAGTGTATATATCATTGTCACTCAAAGAAGGGCCGTGAGGTCCAATTGGCTAGGATATCTGTTCACCGGCTTCTTGGGATCGAATCGTGATCCGCCCAATAAAAAGTGCCATAGAACGATAAGCGTCCACGCTCCAGAGCTGGCAGAAGAGTAGAAAGCACTCCACAACGCAGTATTCTCTTGACTGTTTGCTTATCTGAAAACTCTGCATGTGCAGATTGATAGCGTGGACGCGTAAGTCCACCCAAAAGGTTCCCTTTTGGAAGAATCCTAACTCTCTCCGTTAAGGCACCTGGAGTCGATGGGATGATTGCAAGTCTTATCCTGACTCCTAAAGGTTCGGAAACAAAAGGGAGGCCTTTGGCAGTGTATATTCTGGAGTTAAAGCAATGGGCCCGCTTGTGGCCTGAGCGGTGTGGGTAGCAATACCACCTTTATTAAAATACATACATCTATCATTGTCAAAGTTATCATCCTTAATACTTGATTATTAATATTATTTCAGTATTATACTACGGTTATTTTGTTCGGTTGTGAAAGCTGGCTGTAGTATTTTACCACCTTAGGATTGGTTTCATTTGTGGAGGTGGGATAGGTCGATAGGGAAGAGTTCGTTACTGAAGTTTTATATGTAAACAGCAAAAGATTATTGTCCATGCTATAAAATCGTTCGTCCGTCTGTCAGTCTGTTTGTGATTGATGGGTGAAATACAGCTGAAGCTACATATTTTACACGTAAACCGGGTATGCATTTGCGGTGGTTTAGGACAAACTCCGGGCAAAATTGATTTTCGGTTTTTTTAGAATCAAAGGTCAAAATGCCCAAAATTTGACGTATTTACTTCAATGCGGCAAAAACCGCCGGGTCTACGGGCGCAAGATTGTGTACATTAATGAGCATAAGAAATGGTGTGACTTAAGGCCAAACACCGGGTGAAATTTACTTCCGGTTTTTTTAGAGTCAAAAGTCAAAATGCCCAAAATTTGACGTATTTTCTTCAATGCCACGAAAACCGCCGGGGCTACGCGCGCAAGATTGTGTACACTAATGAGCATAAGAAATGGCGTGATTTGGGCCTAACTCCGTGTGAAATTTACTTCCGGTTTCCTAAAGGTCAAAACGTTAAATGTCAAATTGTCCCAATTTTAACGTGTTTTTTTTTAATTCTGTAAATACCGCAGGAAAAAAAAAGCGCCGTCATTGGAATGAGTTTTGAATATGAAGCTACTTAGGGCCACACTCCGGCAAAAAGTCAAATGTTAAATTAACTTAAATTTAACGCGTCTTATCCAATCTTACAAAGACTGCTGGAGCATGGAGCGCCATATTTTGTACATAAGTGAGGTTTGCAAATTAGGTGGTTTGAAGCCAAACGTCGGGTTAAACTTACTTCCGGTTTTTCTAGGGTCAAAAGTCAAATGGCAAAATACCCTAAAGTTACCGTGTTTTATCTAATCCCGCAAAAACCGCTGGAGCTACAGGTGCAAAATTTTGTACATAAATTTGATTTGTGATTGGAGTGATTCAGGGCAAAACTTCGGGTAATAATTACTTCCTGTTTTTCTAGAATCAAATTTCAAATGTTAAAATATCCAAAATTTGAAGGGTATTATCATATTTTGCAGAGCACGCTGAAGCTCCATGGGTAATATTTTGCAAGTAAATGTGGTTGGTATCTGGGGTGGTCAAACTCCGGTCAGTAGATACTTCCGGTGTTTCCAAGGTGAAAAATTAAATGTGGCTAAATTCAATTTTGATCCTTTGCGCGTATTATATCCAATAGTTAGAGCTACATAAATAATAAGTGAAGGAGTGAATAACGTCAAGCTCCAATTAGAGACTAAGTTTCGATCACTTTAAGCGAATTTTTCTAACGGTTATTCCAATAATGGCTTGGATAGTTCCAGATTCTAAGGTCTTTTACTTATAGGGACGGCGGGAATATTGTTACTACGGAAAGCTGCTAGCAAGCATGCGTCGGAAAGCGACACGGCACAGCTAGTAAAATATAATTTTACGTTTTGTAAAGCATCTAACCTTTCACGTACCCATTACCGCAAAACGTACTTTAAACCGCTGTAATTAAAGGAGCGTTATTTGACATTGCCATATTTTTTTTGAAATTGTAGATAAATTTTTCTACAACTTGCTAAACTTTCAGTATAATGTATTGTTCAAAGAATGAAAGCAAACTACCGGTGCATTACCAACTAGTGTATGATTATGTAGCATTTTTGTTGTGTATAGCCGTCAGTACAAAGAATTTTATGGCTAATTGTTGTCAAACGTCACTTTATTATTTTTCTCTACACTATAAAATTGTTCGTCCGTCCGTCTGTCCATCTTTTTGTGATCGATGCCAGAAAAAACCGCTGAAGCTACATGCGCCATCTTTTACAGATAAATCGGGTATGCATATGCGGTGGATTAGGACAAAACTCCGGGCAAAATTTACTTCCGGTTTTTTAGGGTCAAAGGTCAAATTTAACGTGTTTTGTCCAATCCCGCAGAGACCGCCGTACTAGGGTCACCATATTTGGTGCATAAATGAGGTTTAAAATGGAGTAAATTCGGGGAAAACATCGGCCAAAGTTTACTTCCGGTTTTTTCAAGGTCAAAGGTCAAAAGTCAAAATGCACATATTTTAACGTATTTTTATCAAATCCTGCAAAGTCGGCTGGGGCTAGTGGTGCCATATTTTGTACATAAATGGGGTTTAAAAATACTGTGATTTTGGGCCAACTTCGGGTAAAATTTATTTTTGGTTTTCCAAGTTCATAGGTCAAATTTCAAAATATCCTAAACTTAACGTGTTTTGTTTAATCGCGGAAATGCCACTAGGGCTACAGTCGCAAAATATGTGTGTATTAATGAGCGTTGTATATGGAGTGATCTAGGAGCAAACTCTGGGAGAAAATTACTTCCGGTTTTTTAGGATCAAAGGTCAAAATGCCTAAAACTTAACGTTTTTTGCAGAATCCCGTGAAGACCGCTGGGGCTAGAGGCGCCATATTTGGCACATTTTGGACGTTTGAAAATTGGGTGATTTAGGGCCAAATTTTGGATAAAAGTTACTTCCGGTTTTTCTAGGGTAGAAGATCAAATGTCAAAATACCCTAAATTTAACGTGTTTTGCTCAATCCCACAAAGATCATTAGGGCCACCGTCGCAAAATTGTGTGGATTAATATGCTTTGTAAATAGAGTGATCTAGAAGTTAACTCCAGGAGAAATTTACTTCCCGTTTTTTAGGGTCAAAGTTCAAATTCCCAAAGTGTGTTGTCCAATCCCGTGAGGACCACTGGGGCTAGAGGCGCTATAATTGGCACATAATGGACGTTTGAAAATTGGGTGACGGGAAAAAAAATTGGGTGTAAGTTACTTTCGGTTTTTCTAGCGTAGAAAGTCAAATGTCAAAATACCCTAAATTTAACGGGTTTTGCTCAATCTCGTAAACAAAACTGGGGCTACGGGCACAAGATTGTGTATATTAATGAGCTTTGTAAATGGAGTGATCTAGGAGCAAACTCCGGCAGAAGTTTAGTTCCCGGTTTTCTAGAATCAAATGTAAAATGTCAAAACACCCAAAATGAAAAAAGTTACCGCTGGGACCAAATGTTTTACATGTGAATGAGGTTGGTCAAACTCCGGGCAGTAGATACCGGTTTTCCCAGGGTCAAAGATTAAAGTGGCTAAGTTTATTTTTTATACTTTCTGTGTATAATATTATAACTTGCTACTAGGGTTACAGGTGCCCCATTATCTAGGTAAGAAAGTTGATAGCAGGAGTGAATATGATCAAACTTTAGTTTGAAACTAATTTTTAATAACGATTATTGTCGAAATGATTTGGATAGCTCCATTCTGGGGACTTCCTGGGGAATTTGGGGACTTTCGTTAATAGCGACGGCGGGAATACTGTTGCTGCGGGAAGCTGCTAGCAAACGAGTGCCGCAAAGCGGCACGATGCAGCTCGTTAACTATAACAAAAATTTATCCCCTTCATACAAGACATGAAATCGAAACATTAACACGATATTTTTTACGAGGTCTACAAAAAGAGGTCTACAGCAAAAGAGTTCAACATTAAAAAGACGTAAAAATTAAAGACGTCTACAAAAATGACGTCAACAGTAAAATAGGTCTGGGTCTACAATAAAGACATCTAAAACAAAGAAGTCTACACTGAAATTAAATAAAATTACTAAACCTTAAAAAAAATGAAATCTGAATGAAATTAAAATACCTATATTTACTTTATTAAGGTTCATTTAATACAAATAATGACCATGATTTTGCATCCACCCACATGAATGACTATTTTTTCCAAAATCCACTGCCTTATTAATTATTGTTGTTGGTTGTGTAATATAAAATTACCAATGTGAAAAAATGTAAAATTCAATTTTACGGTAAATGCAAAGATAACAATACCTGTTTCCAAAACTTGAAAGTGAAAAACTATCCTAAAACTTATAATTTAAATCAACCAAGTGTATTAGGTAACAAAGCTGACGAAATCAGATATCCAGAATTTTTAAATTTAAGCAAATGGTTGGTGGTTGTAAATAAAATGATATACAGGGTGAGGCTGAGGTAGGTCACGCTATTTGAGGACCGATATTTGAAAAAGTTATCGGTCGACTTCTGTTTCCAAAGTCTTAAAATGACCGGAAGTGTTCAGAAGGATGTCCAGAATTTTGTGGGTCCTTTAAGTGCCCG
>JAQFYP010003695.1:0-10576 GCA_034694865.1 Bilobella braunerae
TATTCTAATAATGGCTTGGATAGTTCCAGATTCTAATGTCTTTTACATATAGTAACGGCGCGAATATTGTTACTACGGAAAGCTACTAGCAAGCAAGCGTCGCGATACAGCTAGTTGTACGATAAAATCGCCATTCCTATTTTTCTGGATTGTATTTGATAATAGTTATTAAGTAGCGTATTAGCTACTTTATGGGAATGTTCTGTTCGTCCGTTCGTGTGGTATAATCATTGAAATACAGGTGAACTACTTTTCTAAACATTACTAATATAATAACTAATATAGTAGTACCTGTTTGTTCACTACTTCACTGTTATTTCAGGACAGGTTATTTCGCAAAATTTAGCAACTACAATTCGAAAATTGCTGGCACATTTTTAAGACATATGTACAGTGTGACGCCAATAGTATTTTAAACCATGACAATTAATTAACTAAATTACTCGAAATAAAAAAAAAGTAAAAAAAAAAAAAATAGATTGGAAAAATATTAGTACTGAGGTTGCTAAAGAAGTAGAAGACATTTCGCAACTAAGGTTTACAATTGTAAGATTTTTTAACCAATTTTCTTATTACACAAACGGAAAATTGAAAAACGAAGTAAAGTATTTCTGTAGCTTTACAAAATAAAACCTGAAATTCATTATTTATCGAAAACAGCATCAGCTTCTCCAATTTGTTGCTAAAATTTAAAAATAAAGCATGATCGATTTTGTGTTTTTTTGTCTTAAAGCAACGAAAAAATTCAATTCATTTAACTGCTCGTGTGTATGTGAAAAATAATTCTAGAACAACACTACTAGTCACATAATTCACAATATGAAAATAATTTGATATTATTCTCTAGTAGTTCACTTGCAGCGTCATGTGGTAATATGGACATAAAGACAAGACTAATACTATTTGTGCATAACACAGGCAGTCTCTGGACATTAAAATTAACATAAGATTAAATACCCCTTATCTTAGTACTGGACAGCTTGGCTAGTTTTCACCTACGAAATTGTTCGAAAAATTGGAGACGTGTTAGGTTGTCAGCAAAAACAAACATTGCAAGCTTAAACTCACAAAGAACCTTAACTCCTTAACCTTGGTTCAAATACTAGAGACGAAAATGTTTAAATAACTAAATATGAAAGCGGCCCAGTTAGATAACTCGGGCTTTTTTTTGCTAAACGCCTTCACCCATACAAGACTACACTAGAGAATGCCGCTTAGTTTCTGACAATGAGAGCATTATAATTTAGAACAATTGTTAACCAATGATACTTATTCTAGTTGAGACAGTTTCACATTGCTAAAATTTTATAATCAACAATTCATTACTGATTCTAGATATGCTAAATTTGAATTTATATGCAATTTGTCCAGAATTGGTTTGTGGTTACTACACTATCTAAAGACTCTAAATCTACCGATAGAGCTACTCTAATAATGTATTGCATTATAAAGTGTATCATTTATACCGACTGATGAATTTCGAACAAAATTGCTGTGAAAGTCTAATTTGATTAGATAAATTCTTATTAAAAAAAATATATTTGAATTAAAAAGAAGAGCATTTGGAGGTAGAAATTTGAAATTATAAATAAATAATTTTAAAATAAATTTAATATTATAATTATTTGCAAAAATTGTGCTAAAAGCCAAAGTATTTCATTTGAACAAACAGAAAACTTATTACTATTTTTCATAAACATATCTATACACTTACAATACTGCTCCATGATGGGCAGCGTTGGCTTATTCAAAATACTTTATATTTTCTATATACTTTCTGTATTGCAAAACAAAAATATTCATGCCACTTTCACCGTTGTTTCTAGATCACTGTGAAGAATACCATGCTGAAATTTGCCCTATTTGTCATATTATTTTTTTCGCTAAGTGCGGAAGCGCATACAATTACTGTTACATTTTTGCAGTCTGTTTTTACAAATACTGAACGTAAGTTTGAATTTAAAGAAGAACTAGCAGTTGGAGGATGTTCTCGGATCGTAAAAGGTATGTAACTCTTAATATTAATTTACAAGCATAAATAATGAGAATAGATTTAGTATTCCGAATTAACATAATTATTCACTTTCCATGCTTTACGCTTTCTCTTGAATGCGTCGTAATAGCACTTCACTAAAAACATGACTTAACATAACTGTATGCGCTTACCTTGATATTAAATTCAAAAGTTTTATAATTATTTAACAGTGTACGATGCCGAGCTTAAATCGTTTTTTGTCTTGAAATGTGTAAGTTCAATAATAAAATATTTATCTTGTTACCCCTCTCAAAAGAGTTAAAAGGAACTTAACTAATTAGTGTATTTATAACTCTATTTTTTTTCAAACAGCAAGCCAAAATGGATAAAAGTAAGAGTTTCCTGTGGAATGAATTCAACGCACTCAAGAAAATGGGAGCATATGCTTCGTTGTACAAAAAAGGTAATTGTATGATTAGAATTGTAGGAAGCACTGTTAAGTATTCTAAATAAATTTTGAATAATTTTATTCATTGAGTCCATGAGAATTTTTGTATTGAGTAAACTTTAAATTTGATGCTCCTATGTTTAGTTCCAACAATGTTGCCAAGGGTCTACGGCTATGGTGAAGCCAAGGACATGGAAGTATTATTGGAAGAATTTTTTCAGGATGGTGATTTGTTGGATTTTGCTCAAAGATTACTTCAGCAACACGAGAGTACAAGGAAATATTACTACGCCGCAATTGGAGAACAACTTGTAAGCATAAGTTTATTAAAATTATGATGGTTCATGTAACTTGACATGTTGCAACAAATACAAAAAATCATATTAAAATATTTGAAATTTGGAACGTTTAACAGTAATTAAATAACTTTTTTTTGGAACTGCCATTTACACCGTTGCGTTTTCTGTGCCTAATTACTTTGATTGTTTAACGTTTTTGTAGTCAGTAATTTGTAATGGGTATGCAATATTTCAAATAAATTTCCCAGCGGAGCTTTTTGGCAGGCTCCGCAGTCGAGTGGTTAGTGAATCGCGCTCTCCAAACTGCACTCGTGAGTTCGAATCCCACGTCCGCCTTCGTCCTCATGTGCCTGGTTTCCCCAAGCACGTCGGCCCAAACTCGGCATGAGGACATCGAGAATAGGGCTCTCCCACTCCGTTGTGGTCGGCTATAGCGCGCCCTCGAGCCTTATAGGCAAATGCAAGGAAAATTAACAAAATCAATTTTTTTTCAAGAACCAGTATATTTTATGATTTTATTTTAAATTATGATAAAACAAATTTGAAGAACTTGCACTAGATGTAGTACACAACGTTGAAATTCAAACAAATTTAAGGATATCAATTGCTCTGTGAAAGTGATCATTCCGATAACTTTGAAATTGATCAATCAAAAGTACAAATTATTGTTAAAACTACAAAAACGAACAATATAAGATGTTAAATGTAATAAAAATGACTTTTGTTAAGGAGTCATGCGTTGATATTTTTGAATTTTCAGTAAAAGAAAAATCACTAAAAAAAAAAAAGATCACGAGAAATAAAGTATGATTGATAGACTCACGGGTTGATGTAACCAATAATTACGCCTCACAAATTGAATTCAATTAAAAAACCTGGTATTTTGTTATTTCAGATGGAGTTCTTAATATTTGCTGAGGCCAATGGCGTTAAGCATGCAGACCTCAAGCCTGAAAACATCCTAATTGATCTGACTGTAGAGCCTATGCGAATTGTTGTCTGTGACTTTGGAAATGCTTGGTATACAGATTGCCCCTTACAGAAGCACATTGCGGGGACCCTCCCTTACATGAGTGATAGAATTCACAAGGTTTGTGACGCAGCCGGCAGTTATGCCACTCTAACGGACATCACACTTTCTGACGAACTGGAATCAGCTATGAACACGTTGGCTCTTGCCATGGACTTAAATTTGCCATGGTGGGGTCATCACGAACTTCACGCAAAGTTGTTGGAGCTGCATTTGCAAACTGAGGCAATCAACGAGAAATTACCCAATTTACTAAATGATTTACCAGCAATAGACTGGGAATGGGAGAAATGCAATTTCAATTGTTCACGAAAAGTTGGGGAATTGAAGGAAACAAGCGTAATTAAAAAGACCTTTGAGGCTTTAGAAGATAAAGGTGAACTAGTTTTTCAAATTTAAATTTTTAAATAATAAAATTAATATTAATAATACTTAATTAATTTTATCCATTTCAGATTTTAAGGCGATTTTCATAATGATGTTGGACCACACGAGAGATATCAATGTTCTTCCCACGCCTTTTGAAACCCTTAAGGAAGCGTTTAATACAAAAATGCAAAAACATCTCGCATGATTGCGGTTTGGGGTTATTTGGAATAAAATATTTCAGTATTTACCAATTTACGCGAATATTTTTTAATACTTGTAAATTTTTTTTTGGTAATCCGTGCAGTTTTTTTTTATTATTTGCATAGTGTTAAGGTAGATCAAATTTGGAGATACATCAACGTTGAATTTGTACTATGGTTGCACCCTTTATACACATATACACATACACAATTTACCAGGATTTGTTTGATTGGTTTTTTGGGGTGTTAAATATTAGAAGAAAAGCCAACGTCTTAATGCTAGGGTGTATTCTTGTGGTAAAGTTTAATGTATAATTGTATATATGAACATTATATACATTGGAACGTAGCGTTGATTAAAAGCTGTATTTATATGAAGAGATTTTAAACATGATGCAAATTTAAGGTTATTTGAACATAACAGCAAAACGCAGATGTTTGTTTTATAGAGAGGATACAGCTAGGGGGTTCACAGTAAAATTAATTCCATTGACTACGATTCGGAGGATAAAACTTAGATTGAAAATTGACATTATTGCTTCAAACCTTGATTCTTCGTGTTTTCATTCACTAGTGTTCAATTCTTTACGAAGCTCCAATTATTAAACGTGAAATGGCAGCTTGTGTAAGATGTGTAAGTTTCATTTACTTACTCAGATTTTGTATTTCTTTGTATTTTTTTTTCGAGTTTTCTCCTAGAGGCAAATACACACATAAATGTGTGAGCCGGTTCTGAATCCTACTATATCACACTCCCACATAAGTGGGAGTGTGTAAAGGTTTAAATTATTTTTTGCAATGATTTTTTTTAAATTAATAGAAACTAGATGCTTTGCCTAGTATTTATTTTCAGCCGTTCAAATACTTGTATCTTGAACTATGTTTACGATTTTTCATAAAATTTGTATTTTTTTTATCTTACAACTTTTACGGAATATAGCGGAATATGGTTCATAGACATTTTATTTAATCAAGTTGTAACTTGAATTGGAACATTTTGCAAATTAAGACCAAAATCCAATTCAAAGTTGGCCCACTTTTATTCAAGTCCTAATTATTGATGCTCAGGAATCAAATCTTAAACTAAATTGAAAAATTAGCCACTTTCACACGCCTACGTAAACCGTGACCCAAATAAAATGTGTGAAAACATGACCATCAATTACTTAATAAATTATTCCAAATGAAAGTTTGAATTACATCATTGAAGAGTGATCGGTTACCTAGAAAAAAAAAGTCTTAATCGTGAAGCTCCTGGAGAAGTGTAACACTAAGATTTACGTTTTCCGGTGACTTTAACCTTTTTTCATTACACAAGATGTAAAAATCATGTAATAATGATGTTCGCTTTCATTGACAAAACAGGCTAACTAGTTTCCAAAACTTTCTATTTCAATTTCCTAAGATTTTATTTTTATAGAATGGCTTCAAAACTGGGTTACATTTTTGTACTTCAAATATTTACGGATGTCCATCTTTCATGGATTGGTAAAACACATATATTTGATAAACTGTAAATAAAAAATTCAAAATTTAATATTTAAATAACAATTACTTGTAGCTGATGCAGAGTATGTACCCTATCCCGCATGTAATTCTGCCTGCGGGTTTTCTGACAGTTTTACAAAAATTGTTTCTTGTTGCAAAAATCATCTTTACAATTCGTATGAGGGCAAGAAATTATTTACTTTTGGAGCATGCACCGAAAAACAGGCATACTGTTGCAAAAATGAATGTAGATAATTGAAACAATATTTAATGAATATAATAAATAACATAATATAATACAAAACGTCCCAGTACCTTAAATTTTTATTGACGAGGAAAGTTATGAAATTTTATTGATTAGAAAAAGACTTTATATGAACTATTGATTTGCATCGAAGTCCACCAGATATGTGCATTCTCTCTGTAGATGTTGTAGTTGTAGTCCATAACAAATATCGAAATAAGTGTCCACTAAACTACTAACTACTAAATCAATAGCGTTGTAAACCTTTAAGGAATTATATTAATAAACTATGTGAGTCAACTGGCAACTATCCTACACCAATTCAAGTAGATCAAGTCATAGAATTGAACGACCAAAGTTATGAAGTTTCAAAGTAAAAAAACATGCCAAGTAACGTACATAAGTTTTTCATTGACAATAATAGTACCCCGAACAAATAGTCCATAAGGACCACCATTTGGAAATTCACTATATAAATAAATACTTAACTAAAATTTATATAAAATGACCGGATTAGGTTTGCACCGGTCATCTTACACGAACTGAAACGAACTCAGGTGTTCAAATTAAAAGCGCGCTGCAACCCACTTGAATTACTAGGTCACAAATATTTCTCCGTTTTTGGGTCACATTGGAGCAACCGGTACGCCATGTGGTTTCCCCACAAGAAAGCTTCTGCGCCGATTAACCTTTGTACTGTATGACTGCGCATGCGCAATGTATCTAAACTTTTCATTTTGTGATGTTTCTCCAAACCATCCCCTAAACTTTCTGCTGTCATTATGGTAAAAATTTATTTAATTTTTTTTTTCAACTTAGTTTGTTGAATTATTTACTTCATCTGGGCGGGTCGTAGTTACTTCAATCGGCGGGTATTAGGTACTTTGAATTTTTTCGAACAGAAATTCTCTATTTTTTTTTGCACTGATTTAGTTTAGGTTATTTTATTCTGTCCATTGTCAAAGTTATGTGGTGGTAACTCATTCTGAATTGCACCATGATTCTTCAAAATAGTAGTAAGTCTTTCTACACGAAATCTATCAACCACCCTGTACGTCGCTGGTTTTTGGGATACTAGCATTGTGACTTTTAAGGAAAGATACAACAGCAAATTATGAACGCAATTGGATTGCCCATCTATACGCCTCAGAACTAGTACAACCTCCTTTAAAGGTTCATGTAATATAAAATCAAATTTGTGAATGTGGGGCACGTAATTTCTAAGATGATCTAGGCTTAGCAGGTATTTAGTTGGGAATTTTGGGAAATGAATCCTTAACTAGCGAAACGGTTTGCAACTGCCAACCTTACTTTTTACCTTCTCACAAGTGGTGGAAGAGCTGCGTTCGATCCCATTCATACATAAGGTCATCACTGCCTTGCGATAATTGCCATAGAGTTAGTTATCTGAGCTGAGATTATGTAAATTAGTACGTAAGATATTGAGTACATGAGATATAGAGGTGTTTTGAATTCCTGTCCAATTTCTTACATTAGGTTAGTTCAGTTGCAGGTAAAGTGCTTCTTGTGGCCATCTCTCTTGTGGCCAACGCCGCAGGAGATCAAGTGAAGACATTACATTTTTCTTCCCACAGTTTGTTAAAGGTAAAAAATAGAATCAAACAATGCTCCGTTGTAGTGGCATATCCTGTGTTGAAGATTTCATTTTGATTTATAGTTATATTATGGTAAAATTTTATAATCCTAACCAGCATAAAGCTTGCTAAAATTATATTCAAAGCCAAAAATATGTTTGTAGTTCAAACACAATTAGCATACCCGAATGCAGGAAACAGTTTTAGCCTGCGTCTTTTAAAATCAGCAGTACACTTACTGGTAGAGGTTTTACTATCAGTGATATATTGTAGCACTTGACGTACCTTTGCTAAAAAAAATGAATCAAATAGCTCACCAGTTATTTAATTGGTACAAAAAACTGTTTTTCTTAAGACTCTGACCGGTACTAAACTTACCTTAACCCGTCCTTGCTAATTGTTTTTCCTTTACAATTTAAGTTGGTCTGAATAGTAAACGCTAAAAATTCTAAAATTTGGTGATCGAATATTTGAACAAAAATTGTATTAAAAAACACTATGAAATAAAGCAATAGCATAAAGAAGTAGAACGGAACATTTAATTTTTGTAGGTCACATACGACTAAGCCAGCATAATTTTCAATATGAGTCCGAGTTCTTCTTAACATGAAATCTACAAATTACAATACCATTACAATTTATATTCCGGCTAAACCATATTGAGGTGTTCTCATAATATTTTAATCTAAATCAAAAGCTCAATGCAATGCAAGTAATTAGTTACTACATACCAATTCTAATATTATACAAATTGTCATGTATGTTGTATTAGTTATGTAATCATATTCAAGCCCACTTTGAAATGTTTTTTTTTATTCATAATAACGGACTGGAATAGCTTACAAATGCTCTGGACAACAGGCTAAGATTGAATAACCAAATGCTTACTTCTACCTATAATTCTTACAATACATATCTAGTACAACTTTTAATAGGAGACCCGTCCACTATTTCAATTTCATGGACCGAGCCCCAGCTCACTATTAAGAGACCCGCTTCTTATCAGAGGCCGCCCATTATTTATGTTTTGAAATTTGAAAATTAAACCAAAATATAAATCTAAAAATCAGATTTAATCTTAGTATTATATTTTTCTGTATTATTATTAGGGTTTGTTTTAGAAGTAAACTTTATATTCTAATATAATTATTAATTTTAACGTGATTTGGAACGTAATTAATGAACGAACTATAAAATCTTACTAACAAAAACTATCATAGCACAACGCTAAGGTGAGCCTTCTCATGGCTAGTTGTCTTTATTGCCAATGACTTGGTCCAATATCCGTAACAGTAGTGTTAACATAGGTAATTTAATTGTAAATGAGCCCCACATACCAGCTCATTTTCCGATTTCCCCGTCTACTATTGGATACCCGCCCAGTATTGGAGACAGCTCACTACTTGAATGAGGAGAGGTTGACCCCCGCTCACTATTAGAGACCCGTCCATTATTGGAACCCCGCCTCTTATTAGAAGTTTTACAGTATGTAGTTAACACTTAAAATTTCACAGGTTCAATGGAGGGTTGTCCGTGTAAGTATGCTTGCTGCTAATTAATAAAGCTTTATTAGTTCTGTAGAAATAAAATGTAGCAATGAATTGCGAAAAGGTGACGCTTTCTGTAGCTCCAGAATAAAACCGGATTCCTTCTACTAATGACAAAAACAGAAGGAGCTCCTCAAACTGGTTGTTCAATTTCAAAATTAATTCATTTTAAATGTTGAACTTTGTGCTTTCTGCCTTAAAGCAACGAAAAAAAAAATCAATTCAATTCAACGGCTCGTGTGACAGACGTACACTTATACCATTCTATGCTAGTATGGGCCTAAAGCACAAGAGTTGTTTTATTTTTGAATAAACCAAATAAGCCCGTCTTGAGATACAAGTATTCTTACATAACGCATCCATGAACTGTACAAGAAGGTTTTTGAAATTTCAAGCGTTTTCAACTATTAAAAAAAATTTGTCAAGCCATATACACTTAATTCAAATCTGTGCGTAAACTATTTGTCGTGCTCATCTACTTAATAAAGAATATAAAATATGCCACAATCTGGTGCAATGATGAGTTGCTAGAATCTCTGAGCTGGGAATTAAACTTTCAATTGAAACCTAAAATTTCCAAAATTTCATTGCTATCTATTTTGAGTTTTAAAGAAAAGTTATTGACTTGAAAATTTATAAGTGGTTGCAGTATAAGGTAAAGAAAACAGTAATTATTATTAAATTAATTTCAAAGTTGCTAAGGTAATAGAAACATTAAACCGTTACAAAGGTATACAGGCTAATCGGCCATTGTGACGTTGCTAAAACTCATACTAGATGACTTTTAGGAGAAGTTTTAGCTTCTGATACTCAACTTTTTTTTAATATTTGGAATTTTTAAATATTTTAAAATTATTGTGATATTTAACACAAAAAAAAACGATTGAAAGAGGAATATCGTGGAAATTTTTAAATAATTCAGACACCGACCTTCGCGTTTTTGTTTTTTCGTAAGTTTGTGTTTTTAAAGGAACCAAACCTAGGTTTTACCGTTTTGTTTATTTTTGTTTTTCTAGATGTTTGGAAATAATACCATGCTGAAATTAACCCAATTAGCCGTATTTACCTTGACGATCGTTGTGGAAGCCTTGGCAATTACTGTGACATTTTCGAAGTCTGTATTCAATGAAAATTTACGTGAATTTGAAGTTGAGGATAAACTAGCAGTAGGAGGGTCTTCTCATATTCTGAAGGGTAAGTGACTCCTCCACTATAAGTTCAACTAAAGTATCAATTACATAAATTTTTGAATGTAACAGTAACATAATTGAAATTGACGAAAAACCAAAAATCGGATTTTTGGCTTTTGCATAACACTCATTTGCAAAAATAACCCATGCCACTCATTCAGTCAGTCCCATGACTCCTAAATGGCACCAAG
>JAQFYP010003696.1:0-10576 GCA_034694865.1 Bilobella braunerae
TAACGATTAATCAGCTCTAAAGAATTGATTAATTAAGTCTAACGATTAATCAGCTCTAAAGAATTGATTAATTAAGTCTAACGATTAATCAGCTCTAAAGAATTGATTAATTAAGTTTAACAATTAATCAGTTCTTTGAAATTGAAAAGCAGAGTACAACACCTCCCGTTTGTTCCACTTTTGTTTAATTTGAAAAGTAGAGTTTAACACCTTTGTTTCGTTCCGCTTTTGTTTAACTAGCTTTGCCACGCCGGCTTTTGCTTGCTATCCGCTTTCGGCGGATGGACGTAGCAGTCAGTGTACAGTGTTGCCGTCACTGTTTTGCAAAATGTCAATTTTTAATGTTTTTAAAATTGTAAAAAAAAAAAATTAATTTAAGGGTAAAAGGCGTTAGTTAACATTCACGCAGAGCGATTGGAACTTGAAATTTTTTAAACTTTATTTTAATTTTTAAAAAATTTAATTTTGAAAAAAAAAAATTCTTGACTTATATTTCCAACCTTCCTTTACAAGTTCCATTCGCTCAGCGTGAATGACAAATAACGACTTTTAGAGCTAAGTTATTTTCATTCTTTTTTTCAAAATTATTTTTTACAATTTTAAAAACATTAAAAATTGACATTTCGCAAAAGAGTGACGGCAACACTGTAAACTGACTGCTACGTCCATCCGCCGAAGGCGCTGATAGAAAGCAAAAGCCGCCGGAAGGCGGCGTTGCGAAGGTAGTATACACTAAACAGCTGTGATTCTCTTTGTTAGAACTTTGTACAAGCTGTACAGGGATCACAGTACAAAGGGTAAAACTAAACCAAAATTTGAAAATCGGCTAGACATCCTCTATTTTATTCTCTGCTGTACATGCTGATAGTGTTGTTTGTAAGTAACTTAAAGTTTTACAACTTTCTAGTCTTTCCCTTTACGATCTTCTCCGCCGCCGATTCGTAGCATTGACGTTGCCTCGGTGATAGGGCAGCATATGCAGCTCTGGCTTCTTGCATCAAATGATTATAATTTTTCTGAAAATATTAACGAAAATTCAACAAAGACACAGCAATGTACTCGGAAGGCACTTGGCGTAACGCGGGACAATCGGTTGAATAACCGATTGAGTACCAAGTACTCATCGTGTGGTTCACTTAACCTTCTGCGAATTAGCACTCTGCACTTGGCAGGGACTTGGATGGTAAACTTTCATAGAAATCGATTTACTTACATCTCTCTCTGCCAGGGTTGACACTGGAGAAGGAGCAAAATAATGATACGTAAATATCCTTATCCCAGTCACACTGACCCTGTAGCGACCTTGCTTGACTTCAAATTCTTCTGTGATGAGGATCTGCATCGTTTTCAGGAGAGCTCACTTCGTTGTCCTCGCCGTCACGGTCTAATTTATTTGCATCCATTGTTTTCACAAAATATTTCCTGAAAAAAGAAAAACAATTGAAAACGTAAGAAATGAAGAACAAATTGAGTAATCACAATTAAACAACAAACAACAAGTATTTTTTTTGGTTGAAACAGGCGCAATGTTGTTCTTTCATTGAAAACAGTACTTCCGTTAAAATTTTTTTTAAACCTCCCGCCGTATGAAACTTCAAAAAGTGGTATTATAACCTTTTAGTGATAATTTATACAACAAATGTTTATGCAAAACGATTGCCTACACTGCAAGAAACCATTTTTAATTGTAAAACTACTACTAGACGTGTAAATTTGACACATTGTTCCTTAATTGAAAATCGTATAATCTACACAATTGTCAAAAAAATGTATGATTTATTTGTAACACTGGTAAATTAGAATCTTGAACCTACATCCATAACCTTCGTTAAACACTTAGTAAGGGATGTAGTTTTATACAAATTGTTGATTTCTAAACCGAATCTACATCATAAACCTTCAAAGCCGCCCATAGGTAAACATTTTTATAAATGACGAGTATAGAAACCCGTCCTATAGGACAGGAGCATTTTTATTTCTTACATTTAAACTAAAGGCGATGCCCAGCACTAGCGTTAATTAAAATGGGGGAATTCTTTGTGTGACCAAGAAGAGAACGGCTCAAAGTTGTTTTCTTCTTGACTTCTACTTCCCTACTGAACGGAAAAGAGCCTTTGAGTTGACACATGCGCAATTCTGTCCAATCGTTCAATGCGGAGCAAAAAAATTCTCTTTGTAAACTCCAAGCCCCCACCCCCACTACCCCACCCTTTGTCACGCACGCTATGGCTTTTATATTTAGAGGATATCTATAACCTGCCAATTGTTAATTGAAGATTGACTAAAAACCTGTAAAGCCTGTAACGCATTACACCATTGAGCAACGTAAAAATATTATAAAGCAAGCTCAATTCGAAAAGGTTACCTGCTGTAATCATTCGTAAAAATAAACGGTAAAAGCAACAAAACCTATTATATCAGCACCTAAATTATAAACCAGGTTATTCATCCGGTCAGCGGATAAAACTAAATAAAAATGTCATACTATTTGTTAAATTGAAAAAAAGTATAACTTGCATCCAAAACTATTACCTTCCAAACAAAAACCGTTAAGCAATCTACAAATACCGTACAACGTGTCAGCTAAAAGTCTAATCTAACCCTAACCTGTGTTCATCAATACTTCTATGCAGTCCAAATCACAACGTTAAGCTAAAGAAAAGTGTCCTGGTTAAGGGCAATTAACATGTATATTCTAAATCCTGTTCAAAATATACACCTCTGTCAATTTTTTTAACCCGTCTAACTAAATCGTAAATGAGGCATTTGGTTATGAAAACCTATCATGTGTTATGTAAAAACCTTTCTCAACCTGTGAGCAAATCGTACAGTAACGCTGGAAACTAATCCTTAAACATTATAATTTGCTCAAAAAGCTGTTTTACGCGTTACTGACACTTAATTTAATAAGTTTTGTACTAATAACTAAACATATGTGCGAGGTAATACCTCACACCACCCGTTGAGCCTTAACTAAATAAAGCGACTAATTAATTTGATTGATTAACTCTAGTAGAACTCTTACCTTAATACGATTTACACCGGTGACATTGTTAAATTTAATGCTTGTTTCACTTTCTCTAAACAGTGCAAACAGCGCACAATAAAGAATGAGTAAAAGCTTTTTGCTCTCCGGGTCCAGGTGCAGGATTTCTCCTAAGTTGACATGGTTGGGCAAACAGAATTATTGTATTAGATTTTGTTTTCTAAATTTCTCCTTCATTTGTACTAATAGTGCAAATTTATTTACTGACATGGATAGTTTCTTAATTTTCTAATACAAATGGTTTAAAATCAGGAATAATGCAAATCATTGATAGAAACATAGCAAGTGAAATAACGTTGCCCATCTCTGCATGGCTTTCAATATAGGTTTCAAATCCTTGGTTTTTGCAATTTTGCAACTTGCAAAGAGTCATGCGTGCAATTTTAAATTGTCACAGGCGGAGGAGTGACATTAAGTAATTAAAAGTAGTTCCAAAATTTTTCTTGTATTATTTACACTGCACCTCATTCTTATTTCCCCCAGGAAAGATGCGGCGCCTTGCCGAAACTTCTCTTTTTTTTTCAAACAATTTGCGATACAGGGAAAATCTGTTACTGAATTTCTGTTTTATCTCTCATTATCTGGTGCTGAAACCACAGGAGCGTGATGCAGATTGGGAAAAATAATTTCATTGCAAAAAGGAGAAATGAGATATTTTTCAATAGGATCAATAATATCCTTCTCAGCATTGAATGAATTTTCCCCATATAAATTCTACCATTTGTCCTCTTACGCTACTCTTATACTTGAGCAGTATGAAGAACAAATTAAAAAGCATTCTCTTGTCAGAATACTTTCTCCTACTTTCATTGACTTCTAAAACGAAAAAAAATTGTGTTAATTTATACGGCTCCAAATGAGTGATTCTCCTCAAAGTTACCAGATTTCAATAGACGTGTAGTGTTACGGATCATTAAACAATTTCCCATACTTCTTGTAAACGATCGTCAAAACGATTTTTTTTGTTTTTGAAAGGCTCGGTCATTTTTGTTTTTGTTTTTTCTAAAATTAGATTTTATTTTAGTTTTATTTGATTTTTTTATTTTGCAACTATTTGATTCCGCAATAACCTGCGCTATCCTTGTTGTTTGTAATCATAAACTTACAAGGGGTCCCCGCGTCGTGATCGTGTCCTATTGGCTCGAAATCAAAAATATAGATTCAACTACTTCTAAAACTAACCCCTTATCTCGCTTTTTACTCCATGGCCATAAACTTTTTCGAAATTTTGAAAATTCGATTTTTCCCCTAAAAATTCTTAAAATAAATAGCGTGTAAATTTTGAGTTTTTACGTGGTCCCCTCATTGGAACTTTCTGTAATTCATTCAATAGTTCTATAAATGAGTTTCCTTACCACACTATTTGTAATATTATAATCCGCACAACACTCGTAATACAAATATCAACGTACGCAAAAAAAACTTTTACGAAATTGGAAAATTCAAAGTAAATTCGCATGTTTAATTTATAATTTGCATTGTTATTTTGCGTTTATATTTTGCATTTTGCAATCATATTTTGCAATCGTATTTTGAAATCGTGTTTTGCTTTCGTTTTTATTATTTGTATTTTTCATTGCATTTTGCCCTTGTTTTTTAACTGAATTTTGCACTGAACTCATGAATGAATTGGCAATTTTATAAACAGTTCCAAAGGGGGGACCACGTGAAAACTCAAAATTTACATCGAATTCTCAAAATTTTGAAAAAGTTTATGGCCATGGAGTAAAAAGCGAGATAAGGGGTTAGTTTTAGAACTAGTTGAATCTATATTTTTGATTTCGAGCCAATAGGGCGCGATCACGACGCGGGGACCCCTTGTTAGTTAAAAAATTAGATTGTTTGCGTTTTTTTCTTTTTTACTCTACTTCTGTGCAACGCAGATAACTTTCAACCGTACTACATACCGTAGATTTCCAAATAGTGCCCCTGGGGTATTATTTGTTTCAAGACCCCAAGGGGGTGGGGTGCTATTAGAAACTAGGCTACTATTTGGAATGGGGTACTATTTATTTAAGCTACTACAAATCTATGCTAATTAGGACAATTTTGAGTTTTGATATGTGTGTTTCCACTCCAATATATGCAATCCCGGTTGATTCTAAACATCTCTGATTCAGTAATAGTTGAATGTTCTTTCGTATATTTGAGTACAATTTTTTTAAAGTCAAGAATAAGAATACCTTAGGTTGAAATCGCGGTAAATAACTTCAATTACTACATTTCGGTTAATTTTAAAACAATTTAAAATGAGGTTTAACTATAAATAAATACAATGTGTGCGGTAAATTCAACCATGTTTTTAATTTGGAGTTTGGTATATCTATGATAGGCGGAACCCCTTTTAATACCCCATGGGGTACTATTTCTGTGCGCTAGGGGTGGGGCACTAATAGGGAGATGGGGTCATATTTGGGACTGGGGCACTATTTGGAAATCTACGGTATATATCAACTGAATGAAAAATTAAAAAAAAATGAAGTCAATTTGCCAAGTTTTGAGATAGATTTTCCTGAAATTGTTTATTATTTTTTAAATTGCCCAAATGGCCATTTCCTGGTGTCGATGGCAGGTACTCAGCAGTAATCGGAGAAAAGACATAATTGGTGCAATTAACTTTTTTTTTTTGGTCCTTCACGCAACATTTTAGGTCCTAAAAAAAAACTTTAACGTATAAAAAGGTTGTGGTACAAAATTTAGTAAGGCATTCTACTTACTTTTGATTGTTAATAATCTTTGGTTGAGCGATTTTGAATTTGGACATCTTTGCCTTAATATGAAGCAAACATGATATTCTCGTAAAGGTAGCAACCATGCAGCGTTGTCAATGCAACCTCGGCATTTCTATCACGTTTGTATTCAACCAACCCCTTGACCTTGTTTTCCTTATTGACGGTAACAATGCGCTCCACTTCTAGTTTTGAAAACGTTTGTGAAAATCATCTGAGGTTGCGGGAGTCCGGTCCCAAAATGTGTCGAAATGCAGAACCCTGAATACGTCGTCATCTTCTTTCCTTTAGTAGCACCCATGAACCAATTCACCCTAAGATTGAGCAAACAACAATTGATTTTAGATGATTTTTTTAAATTCAAACAATATTAGACAATAAGGATGTAAGTATCAGTTACATCAGGAAATCAATTGTTTATTGTTTACCACTGAATGAACTTGATGATGACTTACTCAGACAGTATCAGGACCCATTGGATGCATTTCGCTAAGGTTAAATTGGTTAAGTGTTGACAACAATTCAAAAATGTTTCGAGAACATGAGTAAAGTGTGATGATTATTGCATCTAATTGCAAAATCAGCCTTGCGGCGAGTTCTTGTAAAACATGCCATTTCATTTTCAAATGCCGGCGATTGCTCCCTGCGCTTGCGCATGGGAAAATGAAACCAAACATCATCAAACTGGTTGGCGTTAGAATGGAAAACGCATTGCAATGTAAGCTCTAAGCGACTAAAGAACTTACCGCCGCACTCCAACTGGCGAGGTGCTTGATTTGCCTTAGTTTTATGCACATGTCCGTCCAGTCTGCTTTCCGTTTGTCAAACCTACTGCACGTTTTGTAGTATACTGGACATTTGGGCCTGTGAAATTGGGTTACAAATTTTATTGCTAAGTATTTATTAGTAATCCCAATACGTTGCAGTTCAATTTTTGACGCATTTGCCTTACGTGAATTGCACTTTGGAACACGAGGTTTTGGCTCCTTCTCAACAGTGACCTAAAATGAAATAAGTTTTCATTAATTAGTTTGCTATAAATTACCAGTAACGGTAAAATTTGACGAATGATTTCTGAAAGCATGAACAGTGCCCATAGATTTGTTGACTAGAATTTCGGTAATTCAAAGTGTGAAAGTAGTGTGTAAAGTTTACACACTAATTTAAAAGACATTTAAAGCAATAATAAATAAAACAAAGTTGATGAATTTTAAAATCAGTAAAAGCAAAAGAAATTGAAATAGGAATGGAAATTAGTGCCAAACTTACTGTTGATTTGTTATCTTTTTTGGTGGTAAAATCCAGGGTTACGAGATTAAGTGACATGGTCCGTTTGATTTTGATTAAGCAAATGCCGATGTCAAAAAGATAACGACCATTAAGCGTTGACATTGCAACCTTTAGCGTCTCTTGCGAACTTGAACTCGACCAAGGCCTTTATTTTGTCCTTATTCTTAAAAAGTACAATGCGCGTGTGATCTCGAAATTTTGAAAATTTCTTGCAAATGTCGTCTTTTGTCACAAGGAATGAACCACAAAATGCGCCAGCACGCAGGACTCGAAAAATGTCGTCATCTTCTCTCCCTTTGATTAAGTACCCAAGAATTGACTTGGTTTTAGCTGCCTTAAAACAGAGATTGAGAAAAATTGATTCTTTTTTAATGGAATTATCAACAAGTAAATCAAGCAATTAGCTGCTACTGATTCTCAATTCCATATTTGTACTTACTCGAACAGCGTTTGAGTCCATACTATTTGGCTATGTTGTATCTGAAAGTCCAATAACTTTAGAGAAAATTAAAATAATCCGAATAACTGATTTTTATGAACAAAAGTAAATGAAACTTTTAAACAGACTGTAGATTCTGCATAAAACTGCAACACTAGCCACGTAGCGTGTGGAATGTTTCCTGAAATCCTGTCTTGTGACTCATTTTAAAATTGCGCAAGTGCATCATATTCTCATTTGTACAGGTTTTGCTCGTACAGGTTGTTTCAAATCTGGTGATACAGGTTGATATGGCTTTTATTATTGAGGTTTTTATGGTTTTAGTTAGTTGCTGTTTCAATTTAGAAGGCTTGTATTTCTTATTTGTCAGGATTATTAAATGTGTTAGGAGGCAAGATTACACTTTATTAAGCTTGTATAATTGTAATTATAACTATATCTGTTTTATAGGTTAAATAAATAAATTTGAGTGGAAAAGTAGACCACTGAAGCTTTTTAGATAAGTATCAGATAAGCACTGGAACAACCTGCCAACAATAACTATTTTGCAGGTTTCTCAAGTAAATTTGAATACGAGAGTTGGTTTATGTAACCTGTTGGATACCAGATAAACACTGCATTAACCTGCCAACCATAAATGTTTTGCAGGTTTCTCAGGTGAACCTGAAAACGAGAGTTGGCTTTTAAGGCGTGTTGGGTGCCAGATGTACACTGTATGAACCTCTCAACTATAAATATCCTGCAGGTTTCTCAGGTACACCGGAATAGGAGAGTAGGCTTATAAATCATTTTAGGTGTAAGATAAAACACTGCATTAACTCTGCCAATAACAAATATTTTTTTGGTTTCTTAGGTAAACCTGAAAAGGTAAGTAGGTTTATAAAGCATTTTAGATGTCAGACAAACACTGTATTAAACCAGTCAATTACGCATATCTTGCAGGTTTTCAGGTAAACCAGAAAAGGAGAGACGACTTATAAAGCATATTAGATGTCAGACAAACACTGTAGTAACCCTGCTAATTACAAAAATCTTGCATGTTTCTCAGGTAAACCGGAGTAAGAGAGTAGGCTTATGAAGCCTATCAGGTACTAGACACACATTTTATACACCTGCACAACATACGTCTTGCAGGTTTCTCAGGTAAATCTAAAAAGAAGGTAGACTTATAAAGCATTTTAGGTGTAAAACAAACACTGCATTAACCCTGCCAATTACAAATATTTTTCAGGTTTTTCAGGTAAATAGGAGTAGGAATCTTGAAGGTTTTTTAGGTATATCGGGGTAGGATAGTAGGCTTATACAGCCTATCAGGTGCTAGACACACCCTTTATTAACCTGCTAACAACAAATGTCTTGCAAATTTCTCAGATACACCTGAAAGGAGAGTAGACTTATAAAGCATATGAGATGTCAGACAAACACTGTATTAAAACCAGTCAATTACGTCTTGCAGGTTATTCTGGTTTTTTTTTGCAGAAACAGGAGAATAGGCTTATAAAACCTTTTTGGTGCTAGATAAACACTACTTTAACTTGCCAACAACAAAAATTTTGCAGGTTTCTTATATAAAAACCTGAATAGGAGAGTATGCTTGTAAAACCTGCTTCGGGCGCGATAAACGTTGTATTGGAACTGCAAACAATAAATCTCGGGTAAACTTGAATAAAAGTGGGATCCTAGAAAGCCTGGAGGTTGCCAGGTAAACACTGCCAACAATGATTACTTTACAGGTAAAACTAAATAGGAGTTTGTTAGGTGCTAGAAGAAGAATGTATTGAACCTACATGTAATAAATATTTAACATGGTTCTCGACTAAACATTAATAGGAGAGTTGGCTTATAAAGCCTAATGGTCGCCGAGAAAACATGAAACCTGCCTATTATAAATAACCTAAACCTAAACCAAACCTAACCTATTTACTAAGTTTTTCAACTAAACCTAAGAGAGTAGGTTTATAAACGACGTTTGGCGCAAAAATACACTGTATTGAACCTACCCATACTAAATATTTTTTAGGTTTCTCAACTAAACCTAAATAGGAGAGTAAGTTTATAAAGCATGTTACACTCTAGGTAAACACTGTACTGAACCTGCCTACAGTAAATAATTTATAAATTGCTCACGTATACCTCAACTCAACAACCCTTTCTACAACGTATTTGTTATAGGTTGTACAACTTATCCTACAGTAAGTAACGCGAGGCAGTTAACCTACCTACAAGATATAGCTTCTACAGTTTGTTCTAGAAAATAACCTGTTAGGTGCGAGGCTGCTAACTCGATGAAACTGTCTGTATAGTATATTTAAAACCAAAATAAGAGAGGCGGTTAATAAAGCCTGTTAGGCGCCAGGAATACACTCTAATGAAACTGCCTACAATTTATATTTTATAGGTTTCTATACAAAACCGGAAGAATAGAGCAGATTTATAAAGCCTGTTAGGGGCCAAGAATGCAATATATTAAACGTGCCTGCATCAAATCTGTTATAGGTTGCTCCGGTAAACCTGAACAGGAGTTTAGGTTATTGGCGCCTGTTAGGCGCCACAAACGCACTGTATTAATCCAGCCTACTTTGAATATTTTTAGTTTGATTAACAGAGTACGATTACAAAGTTTGTAAGGTGCCAGGAATACACTGTATTGAACCTGCCTAAAATAAATATTTTATAGGTTTCTAAACTAAAACTAATTAAGAGAGTAGGTTTTAACCTGTTAGGTGCAAGGCACCTGCGTCGTTACGTTACCGGTAGCCCTGGAGTGACAATATTTGATATGTTGCTCAGGTAAACCTGAATTGGAGAGTAGGCTTACAAAATCTTTTAGGTCAGAACCTGCCTACAATAAATATGTAGGTGGCTCACGTAAACCTGAATAGAAGTGTAGTGTTGTGAAACCTGTTATGCGTCAGATAAACAGTTCATTGAACCTGCTTACAAATATAATTTTTCTGTTGCGCCGGTACACCTAATAGGAGAGTATAAAAGGAAAAGGAGCGGTATTTGACATTCCCGCAAAGCGGATGATCAACATGAAGGGAAGGGTAGGGATATGGAAAGGATTATGAG
>JAQFYP010003697.1:0-10576 GCA_034694865.1 Bilobella braunerae
TTTACAAATTTTGTCAAATGTGGCTGATACGTTCCAGTTGGGGGCGGTGGGTTCACAATAGAGGTTCGGAGTCACTCGGGGACAGGTATTCATCTGGAGGGCAAACACGCTGGGTAGCGCAAACAGTGCAGCAGGAGCAACTCAACAAAAAAATGAAGACAACAGCTACGTTAACCATGTCCGTGTAATGTTAGGTTAGGTGTTATGTGGCAAGAGTTTAGTTGATGCTGAGAGGAGTTAACTCATGAGGAGTTATGTAAAAAGACAAGTTGAATAGGTTGGTTAGGTATAGTTAGGTTGGTTGGAAAGGACACACTGATTTATTAGTGGTTCATTGGTTATTTATATATTGGTTGATTTAGACTGGAAAATAATCCAGTCACAGGGTGTGTTTGATTTAAATCAATTGATTTAAAGGATCGATTTAAATCAAGCTTTAAATCAACTACTCTTTGTTTTAAAATCTGATTTAAATCAAGTCATGATTTTTATGTGGAAACCTCGATTAAGGTAAACCTGAAGATGAACGTTAAACCTGTTTAGCTTATCGGAGGTTTACCTTATCCGGATAAAGTGTAATGTAAAATCCCTGTATATCAGGCACATACTTGCCAAAATATGAGTTCACTTTAAGCTCGGATTTATCTTATACGAGGTTATCTTAAACGAGGTTCAGTGTATTTGCATAATTTTTTGAAAATTTATTCACTTTAATCACGATTTCGCTAGACGAGAACAATTACAATGCTCTTTTTATTGCTATACTGCCGTTAAATTGTTCGATAAGATTGGGTTGAAATAAATTCGAGTCAAACCGCGAAGCCGAACTCGAACTCAAAATTTCAAAGTTTCGCTTAAATAAATTTAATCCTTTTTTAGATTTCGATGATTTTCTACGGTTCTGAGCTCTTAAACTCTTCACAAGGTTTGTAATATGTAATAAATTATTGTATGTTAACATTACAGTTAATTTTAGCTGTAAATTCTATTGATATTACATTGACTTGATTTAAAAAAAATAAACAAACATGATTTAAATCAGAAATCTTTGATTTAAAAAATAGATCACACACCCTGGCATTGAAAACTCATACAAAATATGTACCATATTTTTGCTTTTATGTATGCTAATGCCTTAGGAATAAAAGTAAATTGAATAGGATCAACCCATTTTGTTACCAACGTCATCAAGGGCAATTTGTGGTAAAAATAAAATTGAATGAAAGTAAAAAAAAAATTGACGTGATTGACGTAATTACTAATTAGTGATCCATTGACGTATTTAGCATCACGAGGCCTCACAAATTTATTCTTTACTGGTTCTCGCATTTTCTTATTTGTAAGCCTTATTTGTAAGCTTTTGCAATAAAACAGTGCTGCATACAATTCAACTCCGTAAACCAAAAACTGTGAAATTGCTTGTAATTCTGATTCTCGCGATTTATTAGCTACAGTTAAGTTTATGAATCAAAATATGTTTATGCAGAGATAATGATAAACATGTTACTTTAGAATTGAGAGGAATTTAGAACGCAGATTTGAATTTAATTCGTGCCTACCGTATAAAAAAGTAATTAAGATCCTACAGTGCGGACGGACGGACGACAGAATATTTTATATATTTTTTTTAAAGTAGCTGATACGCTACTTAACAAGGAGTATTTTTGATATCGGAAAAATTTCCCTCGAGAGACATGCATCTCGTTATAAAATTTGAGTTGCATGGTAACTTTAATGAAATTTGAGAAGAGCGCTGTTTCTGCACATTTAGATTTGTAAAACACGTCGTCGCGCTCTCTGAGCTCTTTTTAGGAAGAAAAAAATAGGTCGACGGGTGAAGTAACTATTTGAAAAAAAAGCATTATATAGAATGGGAAATATATCGGTAGCCCTTAACACATTTGTCACTGGCCATTTGGTTTCACTCTGCAGCTATCAGAGCCCTTATAGGGCTTTCTAAGCGATTCTATGAGCGGATTAACAGCGTTGAAGCGCTCTTGAGTTTCCTTCTCAATTTTATGAGCCCTTTCCAGGCCCCACAAATACAATAAACAAAGCTCTGAGCACAAACTGTTGGACAACATGGCATTGCAACTGCAAGTTTAAATGTCGCCAATCCAATCATCCAATGTCGCCCAGCGACATGATACCCAACGTCCAAAACATTTTACCATTCTCTGGCAATTCAACGCAGCATGAGAAACGTTCAAGCTGTTTAGAACAACCTAAACCTCTAATAACAAAAACTCTCAAATGAACTGTTTTTTTTCTAAAATATACTTTCTTCCAAATAATTTTTTTAAATACATTTTTTATGCTAAATAAACTCAACTTTTCACCTCAGCGAATAACTCAAGAGTTCCCAATTTTTAAATTATACCGAGACTTTCCAAATGTTTGAGCACGAGTTCTGCAAGTAAAAAAAGAAAAAACTTCATCCTGAAAATGGCATGAGAAGCCTAATGTGGTCGACAAAAAAATTTGGAAAATTTAATTAACCCAAAATTTTTTACTGCTTTCACTTGTGCTGATATGATAAATTAACATGATGCGACTTCCTTTTTGCATGTAAGCTCCAGTAACATTTATTATGGAAGACTCTGTATATTTTTAAGGGCCCTCGCAAACACTCAACTTTTACATTGAAATAAGAGACGCAAAGAGCCATTGAGCTGAAATTTTTTACAACATAAACATTTCTTAATTCTTTGTGTTTATCTGGTTTGATTAAGTCGATTTCATTAAAATCGGGAAGAAATGTCAACAGTTTTCAATTTTCAAAATTTCCACAAATCAACCACAATTTTCAACTTTTGAAAATGTCCACGTTCTGGAAATGGCGCGTTTTCAGGCCCACCGCAATTTGTTTGTTAGTAAAATTCTCGGCCCGCTATCCAAATTTGTTTTGACACCAAAACAAGAAGTGTTTAAAGTGTTTCGCACAAATATACTTTTTAAGGAGCGTCAGTTATTTTAGGTTTCCGCTGTGTCTGTCCGTCCGTCCGAGTACGGCGATGATCTCAGGAACTACAACATATCTCAAATCGGTTTGCGGATTTGAGCTCCTTGATGTCTCCTCTCAAGTTCAAGTTCATTTGACATAAAACATGACCCCTTAAAAAGTTATCCCTCTTATGAAGAAGAACATCTGTCAATCACACTTAAGGACCTCCAGGTGACCTTTCAAGGTGAAACCCTACTTTTTCATGAAACAAAGAGTTCATTCCATGATCCCCGAAACCGAAAATTTGGATTTTGGGGATTTTTCTATTTTTACATGAAAAAATATTTATTTGTGTTAGTCTAAACGGCTCTGGTGAACCCTGACACCCACTCCATGATCCCCACAAAATTCGGATTTTTCGGAATTTTTCTACATTTACAGCAAACACAAACTATTGACATAAGTGACTCTAAATTATCCAAAGTATCCAGATGAGTACAAGACGCAACTTTGTTACATGCGTTTGCAACGGTTTATTTTCCAATGTCTTATGATTAATGTTCCTACTTCCGCTACTTGATTGACCGTGTTACGAGGGTTTATTTCGTAGCGGAAGCGAACGAAAGCAACTTCATGTTTTTGTGACTTCTGTCCGTTCGTCTGTCTGTCCGAGCCTCAGGATTATCTCCGGAACTACTTAACGTCTCTCGAATATGTTTTCGAAATGAAAGTTCATTGATATCTGACCCAGTTCAAGTTTATTTTAGTTTGACGCCAGGTGGAGGTGTCCCCATGGAAGTCAAAGGTCAAGGATATCATTCTATGACAACATGAAAAACGACTTCTACAAGAGTCGTTCCTCTTATAAAGGTGAACAACATTTCTATTGGACATTTTTCATGACCCCCTATGACCCCTTAACCTCAAAATGACCTTTTAAGGTCAAACACTACTTTTGCACGAAACTAAATTTTTTGGTGATTGCATTGACCCCTGCTGTCCCACTCATTCCAAAATTTCTTATGTGGTCACGGGTCCCATAATCATTAATAATTTGATTAAAGCGCTTTGCCCATACGCGAAAGTTATTTGTGATAATTTTGAAAAGAGGCTGAAGCAACTTGAATCTATAACTAAACCGTGGTAAAACAGTCAATTAAGTAGCGGAAGTAAAAAAAAAATTAGACATCAGACATTAGAAATTTATTCAAGTTATTAAAATAAAAAACAGAATTCTTGTTGTAAAGTCAATATCTTGTATCAACCGACCTTTCTCAACAATTTGTTTCTTTCAAAAGTAAGGTTTCAACGCAAAGTTTTTTGGCTGAAACGATTTACCCACCGAAGTTTTCTCATTACTGAAATGTTGAATTAGCCCCCGAATGTTGCTGTCGCAAAAGCAAAACCTAAACCTAACGGAACGATATCTGTTTTCTTTCCTGATGCTGTAATTTAAGCCGTGATATTACTGGCTATCGATGAAACTTCCAATAACTTCAACCACAAACTTTTAGCTAGCCTTTGTGATATGCCTTTGCAACTTTTAAGTGGACAAAAAATGCAAAAAAAAAACATTGCAAAAATGCCGTATTTGGAAAAGTCTCTAACGTATCGTTTCTTTTCTATGTCACGTTTAGTTCGAATATTTTCATTAGTTATAAAATGCTGTAATTAGAAAATTCCGAAGCTAAAATCAAATCTAGTGAAAGCTGAATTGGTAGAATTTGGCTAATTTAGAAGTTGATAAATAGCTCATGAGGTTTACAGCACGTGATCCGTAGTCGGATTTTGAAACGTACAGGAGTATAAGTTAAAAGTACAAATTGTAAATGGAAGGATTTCTTTTGAGTATCCTGGAGAAAGCACGAAGAAAATAGCCGAAATAAATCGCTGCAAAATCCTTCATTCTAAAGCTCATAAAGCTGCAACTGAGCAGTTCCAGCAATTGAAACATTGAGCGAAATATGTAGCATTTATTGAAATGGCACCGTCTTGAAAATAGGTTAAATCATGCCTTGCTATAGGGCATACAAATGCTAACCTAAATTATTATCACTCAAGTAGAGCGGCCCCAAATATTTTTTTAATAAATAAGTGGAGAAAGTGCGAATTTAAATGTTATAGGAACAGTAGGAGGAGAAAACTACATGCTGGGGTGGTACTAGGAAAAAATTCGTTGTAAATAAATACGTTACATACAAGTTATGTTGAAATTTTACCTGTAATCCAGTAATTACCGAAGTGCAACTTGATTAAAAAATATAATCAAAAGAAGGAATGTGGTAAAGGTAAAGATCGTGGTCATTTGGAAACTATAGAATTCAAAGAATTTATATGGGTTCAACCTGCAAATAAATTGAACGTATTCGAAACTGGAAAAAAGATTTGTTCATCAAATAAATAATTTGAAGCGAAAACTTGGATTTTCTGAACCTAGTACATTTTAACTAGCTTTAACTTTAACTAACTTTAAACTAGATTTATATTTAAGTAGTAAATTCTAAAAGAAGTTTAGAACGATACACTTAATTGTCGAGGTCAAGATCCTTTCAATTCAATTTCACATCGCAATTATTAATTAACTACACTTAATTTAAACTAAAATAATGATGCTTACTGTGGTTGATTTGTTGAAAACAGTGTTGATTTAATATTTGACCAGTTTGACAAATTGGCGTTCGTTTGGTCGCGACGCTAGTTAAATGTTTTTACTTGTATTCTTGCTAAATTTTATACTCGTTAGGTTATTCGAGAGCATGGAAAACGCGTGCGAGAAATAAGTTTTGAAATGGCTTAGAAAAAGAAAGTTATTTTGAAATATCATGAAAAAGAGAAAGTATATTTTGCAGTAAATAATGTAAAATGCAATTATGCGATTAGACTTCTCGCTGCCGCCCTACCTTTCTCCATTGGAAATTTAGCTGGCAGGGCGAAGGGCATAAATCAGTGCAAAATTCTGTAACCTCTTCTTTCACTGAAAAAGAACTAGAGAAAGCAACAAAAAATGTGTCTAGAAAATGTAAAAATTTATTTAACGTAGCAAAAGAAAAACCACGAAATTTCAACCCATTATTTTTCCTCCTAAAAGCCAATTCCATTCCATTCTAGTTCATTTTAATCAATTTTTTTTTTGTTCTAAAGCCTCCACAACTTCGCCCTTCTCTGACTTTTTCCAAATTACCCTCAAACTTTCTCTTGTTGTTTTTTCGACAGCAAACTAGGAAACCACAAGTTGCTTATTGTTTATTTATTGTTACAATTGCATAAAAGTGTTTGACAAAATTATAAAAAAGCACCTATTTTTAAGGGCTTTATTTTGTCCCATAATCAAAGTGGTAGCGGTAGCAAAATAAAGAAAATAGACAATAAAAATTTTTCTTGAACTTTTTCATGTTTAAAAAACTAAAGATTAAACAAGTTCGGAAGTACACTCGAATACAATTTTTTGTAAATTTTTTAAAAACGAATTTTGAAGATAGTTGTTCTAAATGTTGCCCAGATACCGTCAACGCCGCTTTCAATTAAAATTTTAACTTTCTCCGGTGCTTTCAATTGAAATTTTAAATTTCTCCGGTGCTTTCACCAAAATTGAAGATTTGCGGCTTGAGAAGTAACGGAGAACAATGCTTTTACTGACAGAATCATGATACAGGGTACGTCAAAACGTGTTGCTCGTCTCTATTTTTCATTCAGAACCAATCAAAAGACAGCATTACAACGCCACACCTAACATAGCATTTAAACGTGACCTGAAAGCAAACAAGCGTAAGTCGCACCTTGTATTCAAATTCAAAATGTCAGAATTCTCTTATTATATATTCAGTTCAGTTTTCCCGCCAATTTAACAAATCTTTAAAAAATAATCTTTTATAGTCTTTAAAATATTGAATCTGAATTTCTCATTCTCAATACCTTACACATGGCTAAAAATATGAATTTAAAAAAAGTCTCGATTAAAATATCTCCAAATGAATTTGTAAGTGTTATTTTTCGATTGTCATAATTTGTTTTCCTTTTCTTTTGCCTGAATTTGACTTCGTCAACAAATAAGTCGTCATTTAATTTTCTAAAGTTGAACTAAAAAAAGTTCGTTCGTTCTGCCTTGGTATAATCTTTATTTAGGAAAAAAACGGAAAACGTTATACCTCGACAAGAAAAAAGGAAAAATAGGAATGAAATCGTCTCTTCAATTGTCCTAAGGCTCAATATATATTGAAAGGAAGCAAAGAGTCGTTAATAATGTAGGTAAAATTGAACGAAAAAAATATTTTTTAAAAAAAAAGTATAACTGACTGACGCAGTGTAGTTCATATGGGAGCGCATCACATAAGCAATTGATTATTATTAAGTAATTTGCAGATGCATAGAAAGCGTAGTAAAAATAGATTTGAAATCTCATTAATTATTAGCTAACTTAATTAGTTTATTTTGGTTTATGTCTTTTTAAATTAAAAAAAAAATATTATCAGTGAAATTAAGCTATTTCTTGAGAAATCAAATACTTGCTTGAAAATTTGAGAAAAAAATGCAACACATCGTGACCCAGGATATTTTTGAAGAGCAGCATGTCACAGTTATGCAGTTACGGTCTGCGTCAAATGTCACGTGATAAGAAAATAACAAAATGAGGCATTTTCGTCTACCTCTACTTTGCCATAAGGTTATGTTAATTAGGGTAAATAATCAAATCTTACCAAACTAAAGTTTTTTTTTACTGTTTTAATCCACTCCGAAGCACTTAAAGCCGTAGAGTATTTTTGAAGATGAATGAAAAGTTAATTAAGAGTTAACAGTGAAGTTAACTAAATTTTGAATTAAACAATTATTTGACATGTAGTTTTGGGTATAACTAACTTTGAGTGGGAGAAAGTAGCACAGTATTTTTGTCACAAAAACTTTAGTGAACTTGAATAGCGCACTCAGTTCATCTTGGATCTGAAAGTGCAAACATATTTTGATTAAGAATCTAATATTTTTTAGGTTTAAGCATACAGTGACATTCTTCTTTTTTTTTTTTAGAAAACGTACAAATAACTTTTTGTTGCTAAAATTGATTCGAAATTTTTAACTTTGAACTGAAATTAACTCGCATGAACGTGAAACCGAACGGAAAGCATGATGGACATAAAAATCTGACGTAAATCAAAATCATAATTATGATTTGCGTATCCAATTACGCAAATCATGGACATGATGATAATTAGAACGAATGATTCTAGGTTGAACATCCGCTTTGCGGCAATATCAAATAACGTGCCTTTCCATTTTTCTGTGTGAATACGGGCGTGTTTGGCTAGTTGTTGTAATAATACGCATTATACGTGATTTTGAATTTTATGAGCGACAGGTGAAGGCAGTGTGTCTTGTTACCTTGTCGACTGCATAGCCAATCGGCTTCAAAACACTGATGTATGACGGGTGTAACCAAGTGTTCATGGAAAAGAATAATACAAAATGCGCACCAGGTTACACAATAACTCTGTTGATTGTAATTTTTCTAAAAAACTCCATTTTGTATTATTCGTTTCCATGAACACTTGGGTGTAATTGAATGAGTCAAATCGGTGTTAACGACCTCATATAATGCATTTAAAATAATAATAATACAAACTTCAAATTTGAAGTGCCTATTTATTCTCCTGTCCACTATGTACACATTTTATTGCAATTTTTCTAGCCTAATCGTAGTAAATTAAAACAAATAAATGTCATTAAAAAAATATCGAATAAAAATTAAATCAAATAATCTCCGAATGAAATTTTAAGTGCTACTTTTTAAGCATCAATTGTCATATTTTTTCAACTTTTAACTCCGTCAACGTATAAGTCGAAAATTTCTAACGTTGAAATATAATTTGTTTCAGTAGATTGATTAAATAAGTCAATTAAATCTTGGATCAATTACAAATTGTTAATTGTTAATCACTTGTTATCAAATCAATTCTAGTCCGAGATTGCACACTAGGTATTGTGAAGCTCAGCAATTTCCCGCGTGCTTGCTGTATACTAAAGTAGTCCCACGTGACGTTCCTTTCTTCAAATTTCATGTCACTTAAAGAAATTTCGAACATCACATATTTGAATATTCTAAAAAAAATTGAATAAATTTCAAAACAAAAAATTTGCTAATTAAATTCCCATTTTCAATTTTAATAGATTGAAGCCGCTTGTTGATTATTTCAAAGACTTTATCTACAAAAATACATTTTAAAGTTTCATTTACTTTTCAAGCTTATCGTTGTTGTTCAATTTTAGTTTGTTACATTTTTGTCAACTTGGCGTTTTCCATCGTTATTCGCTGTCATTTGGGCATTTTTTATTTCTTACGAAACTTCAACCACTTACGGTTCATCCTGACGATTCTGGTGCAATGTGCGCCACCATCGTTTACGTCAGTTGAAGCAATTTCCACTGTAGATTCACTAATATAAACCTCCTGGGATATCCATAGAATCATCAGTAGCCATCCTCCATGCAAATTAGACCCTTAAAACTTTTTTATGTACAAGCTAACGAAATTGTCAAATTTGTCGTTACGTGATTTGTTCCAACGATTGAAGTCACTGGTCTAGCTTAGAATTTGTGCGTTTTTTTAATTTTAAGACCGTGTGAGTCAAATGATAGCTTACTATTCTCCCATTTTCATAATTACGTCTAAGAGGATTGTTCAAGTTTTTCTCTCGAAATTCAATAGCGATTTTGGATGAAATTTTTACGCCTCCTCTGGGACAGTTGAGTTTCCACGAGCCGACAACCAATAGACACGCTCGAAAGGAAATTAGGCAAATTCCTTAACTGGCTCAAGGAACAGCTTATTCAAAACCTTGTTTTCGAAGCTTTATTCTAAATCGGATTCTAGCAAAGCTCTTTTTCAAATTTTTCAAAATCGACTTTTTTTTTTATAAGCGCATACGCATCAACAGTAAAAATTTATATATAAAAACTAATTCTGAATCTACTACAAAAAAAAATCATCAACACAAAACCCTATCTTGCGTTTTTTTAAATCACCGTATCAATTTGAACTTGAGCGAGAGCGAAGCTCTTCAAAATCATGAAAATGGATAGTACTCGGAAGTGGATTTGAAAGAGATTTAGTTTTACAGTTTTTAACATATCAGTGGTAAAGATGTTAAGTCGTCGTGAGTGGAAAATTGAATACACCCTGGAAGGGCCTTTACGATTCTGGATTCTAAGGGCCTCGAAATTTTCGAAGCGTTTACGAAAAATGCAGCGCTACAGGGTTGTCCCGCAACTTATTTCCCGCAAAAAGTTTCTTGTTCCTATTTTCAATGTCTGTATAAGATAATCTTTTAGAACAAAAAATTTAAAAAAAATTTGAACAACAGCACTGGAATTTTTTAAAATTTCACATCAAGGCTTCCAGTTAGAAACAAAATTCAAGGTATCCGAAAACGACTAATTGTGCGAGAATCACAACTTCCCAACTTTGAAATGTGTATTTTTCACAGTAAGAAGTTCCGCGTCAATTTGAAAAATTTGAGAGCGTTACATGTCGAAATACCATTAAACAAGTTCAGAAGTACAAGAATACATTTTTTTTGTTCTTTGACATTTCCACTAAGGGTTCGTCAACATGTGTGGGTACTGTGGGTACTGTGGGTTCCGGTC
>JAQFYP010003698.1:0-10576 GCA_034694865.1 Bilobella braunerae
TTTCATTCGAATTTCGAAATTACTGTTCGGTCAGTTACAGGCAATTGTCGCCTTTTTTCATGATCAGCCGTCGTATAATATAGTTAGTTGGTCTTGATTGATTTTGATTTGTCACTTTCTTTGCCAACTTCCGTTGATCGTCAGTTACCAGTTAGTCAGTTTCTATTCTATATACCTTGGTCAGTTAACATGTCAGAAGCTGAATCGAATCAGTGACGACAAGACACAGAGGTACCAACCGGAGTTGAGGAAGAATTTTGTTGTTAAATTTAGTTTCAGTTTGGGTTTAGGAACTTGACGAGGTTGAATGAAATTTTACACAAGATTAGGAAAGAAAATGGGAATGGAAAATACAGAGACCAAAACCACGCAGGTTCAACGATGTACAGCAGCAAGCATAATGTGAATGTCCCTACTCCCCGCTTGCCCTTTGCTTAATCAATGCTTCCTTTCCCAAGGAATCTCTCGCCCTCACAGTCAAATCGAACAGAAACCTTTAAGGTTCGGCTACTGCTTCATCCCAAGATCTATCCTATTAGGGTTAAAGAACCAATGCGGTTGACGGAGAAGGTCGATAGGTGCTGCTGTAGTAGCCACCAATAGTAACCATAGTACTGTCACCATCCACAGCTGCATTACCTAAATTGTTTAGGGCGAGGCGAGGATAGTCTTTTTTCTTTTATAATTTTTTTTGCTGTTTTCTAAGCAATGAAATGATCGGGAATAGGAATACTACTGACATGAGGAGAAGAGTAGATCCTACTCATGCCTGGGATGTTAGAACGGAAAGGGTTCAACATCAGGGTTTCATTCGGGATTGAAGATTCGGAATGGTATCATAGGAAAAATGAAACTCCAAATGAAGTATATGGACAATTATGCCCTTGTTTTTAATTTTTTAAATACGACGGGCAAATGTTGAAATGGCCGAACAATTTTAACTAATCCTGAAACTATCGTCATCGTGGATCTCTTACCTCTTCGTTCTCTTAGTCAAATTAAACTATTTCTGATTTTTCAACACAGCTTTGCCAATTCAAGGGTGGGTTGGTGGGGACTTGAAATGAAAAGCTTCCCAATTTCAAATATAAAATAATTATTCATAATTTTATTTTTAAATAATTAAAGAATACTGTCCTATTTCCCATATTTAAAGGGGAAGTTGTCGTATAGTAAGAATTACACAACAGCTTATTCAGCAATGTCAGTTATTTTGTATTTTGACAGAAGATAAAGGAAAGGAACAGGAACAGGAGAACAGGACTCAAGGAATTTGAAGCTCTATGCGAAAGTGACTTAGGGAGTGATGCCATCTATGTTCGTATTCTAGGCCTGTCATGGCGGACTGAGACTCAAATAAGGTTTGGGAAATAGGTGGAAACCATTTTGATAGTATTGTCTCTTATGTTCATAGAATGAATGGGAAGCGCATTTGTTGTTTTATTGTTATTTTTGATGTGGGCTTCTAGACACGGGAGGACGAGGTGGGAGATTCTGTGTCTGGGTGGCTCAACAAAGTCTCTTTCTCCCTTCTTTTCCTTCATTTCGTTTCCTCTTATATCCCTAATCATAATCCACGCTCGGTAACAAGAGGCAGATTTTGAGCTAGAAGTTCCTCACTACTGCTTCCAAGAGTGCCTCATTAAATAAGTAGGATCGAGGAGAGTCATAGCGATACTGACACTCCAGTCTCATCACACTTCACACCGCATCATCATCCAGTCTAATTCCAGTCAAGTCAACGCATCTCTCCGACGAGCTACTAGTAGTACCAGTCTGCCGCATTCGAGGCTACAGCCAAACCCACCAGAGTCAGTGCCTTGACAATGTCAAGGAATACTCGCTTCTCCTTTCAGCTGTTTTCCTATGACCAATGTTCGTCAGCACCCTTCGTCGCTAAGTGAACCCTCCCGAATAACGTAAGGTTAGAGGAGCAGAGAGGAGCACTTTTCCAAGGAGAGTATTACCTAGGCGTAGTGAAGTGGGTGCTCTCCAAGGAAGCAGAAGCCTTCTTTGTCAAGTCTCATTCTCAATTGGAATCCAACCCCAACCTTAGGAAGTTAGAAGGAACCGATTCTCGGGTTTACACTTTCTGCCCTTGTCTATCCTGTCTTTGCCTCCAAGGAATGAAGGAGAGACCATGAGAGATTGGCAGTACTCTGCAAGACAGGGAGAAGGATAGAGCTCTCAGGCTAAAATAGTTCCAAAGTTCCAGAAGATTGCTGATTCTGAGCCACCACCTACAACGTCGTCGCCTAGTTTCTCTACTGTGGGTGGGCAATGTGATGGTGCTTGGACGGAGGAGAAAGGCAAAAGGCCTTTCTCGGGAAATCTAGATCACCTTCCAATGAACTACACCAGCTTCAGTGCTCCTAGAAGACAGTTGAATAGAGGTCCAAGGGCTCCTCCGAATGAGGATCCATGAAGAAAGGGCGCCGGCTCCCATCATGTTTGCTCTGAGGTCACCTCACTGCTCCACAATGGCTATGAATCCAGCCGATTATCGAGTAGGTCAAGCCTTGTCCCTTTTTACATCACTTGCTATGAATTCAATTTTCCAATATGGTCTCTCTTCCTGGTTGTTGTTCTGGGTGACGGAGGGGAAGGGTGGGGAGGAGGTGCTCTAGTCACATTGCTCTCACTAACAGCATTTCCATCATCATGCATCAACCACTTGAGCCCCACTCTTTGTTCACTTTTGCAGAGGGAATCAAGACAAAAATCAATATGGAGTAGGCAAGGAAGAGTGTATGTAGTAGTAATAGTGGTAATGGCAAAGTTCCTACCTAACTGGGATGCTTCTCATGAAACGGAAAGTCAAGACGCAAAATTAAGTTAACTTGGTATACATCCTCCAAGGAAACTTATATCATCTTCTACAAATAGTGCTCATTGAATTTGTTTATCAGTCGGTGGATATGAAATTGCTCTGCTTCTGCTTGGGCATATCGCTTCTGGTGGTTTAGGGAAATGATAGCTGGGGTACAATGGACTCGGTGAGGGAGGGGTATGAAATTAATTGTGATTAGGCAGATTTATTAGTTGAGCATTCGTGATGGCTACTGCTTGGAAAGAGTCATGGATATTGGGTGTGGGGGTCTCGGTCGGTTCGCCTCTCAATCATTTTATTCTGTTTTGTTGTTATTTGGTCTATTGTCTCTTTATGCGCATTTGAGGATTTTTTCGCAATGGCTACTAACTTCAAAACTTGAGTATTGAATAGTGTCCATTGACTTGTGGGATTGAGGAGTAGTATATGGTACACCAAAACGGAAAATTGAGTGTGTTATATGCTTATTTTTTTACATGTAAGTATAGTAGTGTGGATTCGAAGTATAAATGGCGGAGTCGGGAATCTGTTGAGTTTAAGTGTGGATGCGGTAGGTTCCTTGTGTATCTCATTTGCTTGGGCTATTTCCTCCTCTGTGTATTTTCTTGTCTGCTAGGCCAGCAGTCCTCAATCGATTTTTTTTATTCTGGAGAGGATGACAAGAGGAAGAGAGGGACTAGGCTACGTTTGCGAACGACTTGGAATTGGATAGGATAATTATTCTAGGGTGGTTGGTATTTGGATAATGAAAATGAGGTTGCATCTATTCGTATCTTGCTTAAGAGTGTCAAAATGTGGTTGGATCTGGATGGGAATGGGAGAGACACAGCTATGACTTGCTTGTGCATTTACATTTCCACTGACTTTTGAAAATGTGTCCTATTGCAGACTGAAAGGGCAGCCATTATTATTTGGAAGTTGTTGCATCAGTAGATTAGCAGTTTGAGTTTCACCTTTGTAGTTTGTAACAGCGTAAAGTAGCAGAGCTCCGAATGAGTTGCCAAGTCATGCTTTGAGTCCTAGGCCATTTCTACACCCAATTTCAATTCCAACTCACCTACAACGCAGGCCGAAAATTTTGTCTCCTTTTTCATTGAGGCGTTTGGAAGAAGATGGAGCATTCAATACATCTTCCCTTCCAATGGTTCCACTCTGATACGAAGAGGTCACGAAGGAAGTATTTTCCCTTACTTTTCTTTCCCTGCTTGCTTAGGCTTCAAGAAACGAGAACTTTAGCTTAAGATTCCATATTTCATTGCATTCATTGATAGTTACACGAAGCTGGAGCGCAACGCAGCTTTTAGTTTTTCGATGCAATGTTTCGTTTTCCATTAATTCAATCCCCTGACTGACTATTTCACACATGGATATTCTTCGGACAGATTTGTCTATGAGAACCTGGACAACTCATATTCAGATTTTGCTCGAGCCAATGAACGGGCTCCGGCTCGCAGAGGGGGCGTGACGCGTGAATGAAGGATTCTGAGTTTTGAGAAATTCGTTTTCGTGGAATCGCTTTTTGGAATCAAGTGAATAAGTGAAATGAATTTTAGCACTAATCTTAAGTTTAGAAGTTAAAACCTCGAGAATCGAAAGCATATTAAAGAGCGTTTCTTATGTTCTTACAAAAAGAGGAAGTAGGGGAAACTAATTGAAAATTGATCGCTGTAGAATTCAAATCTAATATTCACTTGACCTAAAGATGTATGCATGTATAATTGCAATTTGCAATATATAAGACAATCTGAAATTCCACCTGAAAAGTTGTCTACTTTCGCCGACTTTATTTTTATCGGAAATAGGAAACGCCATGTACCTATGTTTGCGTTCATCTACATACGATTATTCTAATTCACTTCTTTTCTTTGGCTACACATCAGATGTCATCAGGAGGATCCCACGTCCAAATGGCACAGACGCAGACGCAGCAGATCCACCAACTAGGCCATGGGATGGTCACTGGATCAACTCTCACTCATTTACCCACTAATTCTCCAATGTCCCATCATCCCCCCGGAATACCCACCAGCAGCGCACCTCATCATCTTATTCCTCACCACGGTGGATCACATGGAGGCTCTCATCAGGGTCATAGTTCCTCTCCCCATGTCAACAACAGTCCTCCAAGTAGTGGAAGTGCCCATCATCTAAATAACAATGGAAATAACGGTGGAAGTGGTGGGAGTGGTAGTCATGTCCATGCGGGTGGACTCAACAGTGTTGGTAGTGGAGGTGGAACAATCACACTCAGCAGTATGAACTCTTCTGGTCCACAGCTTCCAACGACGGTGGGACCAGGACCGTTTAGTGTTATGCATCAACAATCTAATCAACTCCATCACCCTCCTCCACCGCCGCTCCCTTCGGGATCACTTAACCTCAGCAACAGCAACCCTTTACCTCCAACCACTATTTGTGCAAACATTACGAATTGTGCCGTGTCGGGTGGTCTTGGGCCAGGCCCACCTCCACTTGCAGTTCCCACCAGTCAAGACTCGAACATGAGTGCAGGTGAGAATATTTAAATAGTTTAAATATATGAAATCTCGAGACTTAAGTTACCCTTTGCCCGGAATCAAATGGGAGCCTATGCTTTCAGGACGTTCAAATTATTATCAAATTATTTTCTTACTAAACTGAAGCTTAAAAATTAATTTTTGTTTTTGTTTACGAATGAAAATGCACTCATTCACTCTTTTCACGAATTAAGTTGCAAGGTTTTAAACAACAATATTTTTATTTTATTTTCTAGGCTCATCCCACAGTGATAAGGAAATTGATACTCCGGAGAAAGTGACAGTGAGCAAAGTACCTGTAGAGCGCAAAAGGAAGCGGAAGGCGGATGACAGTGGGAATTCGGCAGGAAATGTTCTGTCCATTGCCTCTTCTGCAAAGAGTAACAAGAAAATTAATGACTATTTTACCTCCAAGCCTACTGCCCAAAGCCCGGTTCGGCACTCTGGAGCCAAGAGTCCCTCACCTTCTGTCAAGACTTCGGTAAATTAATCAAGAAATATCATAATGCCGTTATCATACATGCAATAGATATATGCTAACCTCTTTGGACTACCTGTTTTTAGTTCCCGACTAGTCCTCTTCAACCGGTTGGTGGTTCTGGAGTGGGAGTTAACAGCTCTGGACCAGGAAGTCTCCTTCCCAGTTCCATGACTGAATACAATGCCAATCTGAATCTCATGCAGCCACCGCGAACCGGTGGATCAGGAGCCCTTTCCAATGTTTCCTCTCTTTCAAGTTCCTTGCTCTCCACCACGGGCGGCCCCACATCTCTTCCCTCCACTGGAGGGACGATGAGCCTAAATACTCTTACGAGTAAGGCCGTACAGACTGATTTAACTGGAGACAAATTAGCAGCGATTGAAGCTCAAGCAAACTGTGAGTCTGATGCAAGGTCGAGTCGAATCGATGATTTGACACGTTCTGGGGAGGACTTGAGAACGCAACTCTCAGCGCAGCAAAGAATTACGGAACAACAAAAGGCTCAGATCAACAAATGCATAGATGTAAAATTCAGATGTGTTTGAATACTAAAGTTTTCAAAGGTGATATTTAGTTTTTAACTGAAAATTATGTCATTCAATTATCAGGTAGTGAAGAAGTTACTGATCGAAAAATCTACAATAGAGAAGAAAGAGGCAAGACAGAGATGTATGCAGAATAGACTGAAATTGGGCCAATTTGTGACTCAGCGCGTGGGTGCTTCTTTTCAAGAGAATTGGACTGATGGTTATGCATTTCAGGAATTGACCAGGTAAAGCCAGTTAAAGCTCTAGCGACGAAAAGGTTTGTTGTTCGTTGATTGTGGATTGTTCTGTTTGTATTCTCAGGCGACAAGAAGAAATATCAACTGAAAAGGAAGAAATTGACCGGCAGAGAAAACTGTTAGGGAAGCGAAGACCGCCTGCGACTGAAGGTCAAGGAACAGCTAGGAAACGAACGTCAAATTCTGCTGCAGCTGGGAGTAGTTTACACAACGGAACGTCTGACGGCTTTGTGAAACCTGAAAGTGTTAGGGAGCTTACATGGCAAGAGTACTACGAATCAGATGAAATATTTAAGGTAACCGCCATGATCTCAGCCAAAAAGATTTAACATATTCATTCGTTAGTGATGAAAATCCGCCCTAGAATTCCATGTTGGTGCATTTCAAGACGGGACTGATACGATAGTCGTTAAATCTTATATCTTATTTTATAGCTATTCGACGTTATTTGGAATGTTCGTTATAATTTCAGTTGCGGCAGAATGCTCTCAAGAAGGAAGATGCGGATTTGCAGCTAGAAATGGAGAAATTAGAGAGGGAACGAAACCTACACATTCGTGAGCTCAAACGGATTTTGAATGAAGATCAATCAAGATTTAATAATCATACTGTTCTCAATGAGCGGTATCTCCTCCTTATGCTCCTGGGCAAAGGTGGCTTTTCAGAAGTGCACAAGGTAAGCCTGTTTTCTTTTCTGTTTAAGTGACTAGATTATTACAAAGTTTTAGGTGTTCTCTCTCGTTGTCGTTCTTCGTTTTCGTCTGAGAGATTAAACCAATTCCATTGCTTTAACCGTAACCATTCCAATTCTTTGGGTTGTGGTTGCAGGCATTTGACTTAAAAGAGCAGAGATACGTGGCATGTAAAGTGCATCAATTGAACAAAGACTGGAAGGACGATAAGAAAGCAAACTATATCAAGTGAGATTTATTATATTCTTTGTATTTGATGTGTTTAGTAACAACTATTTTTTAAGGCACGCCTTACGAGAATACAATATTCACAAGTCGTTGGACCATCCCCGCGTGGTGAAATTATACGATGTGTTTGAGATTGATGCGAATTCCTTTTGTACTGTTCTCGAGTACTGTGATGGCCATGATTTGGATTTCTACCTAAAGCAACACAAAACGATTCCAGAGAGAGAAGCAAGATCCATAGTCATGCAGGTCGTTTCAGCATTAAAGTATTTAAACGAAATCAAGCCACCTATAATTCACTATGACCTAAAACCAGGTGATTTAAAAAAAAATCAGAGTTTAGGTTAAGTAAGCTTTTCATGAATATAGAATCAGAAATTAATACAGAATTTTGAATGCATTTAAAATTCTACCAGGGAACATTCTATTGACTGAAGGCAATGTTTGTGGTGAGATCAAGATTACTGACTTTGGCCTAAGCAAAGTAATGGATGAAGACAACTACAGTCCCGAGCATGGGATGGATTTGACGTCACAAGGTGCTGGAACTTACTGGTACTTACCACCCGAGTGCTTTGTTGTCGGAAAAACTCCGCCCAAGATTTCATCAAAAGTAGACGTCTGGAGTGTTGGCGTCATCTTTTACCAGTGCCTTTACGGCAAAAAAGTGAGTTGCAAATCTTAGCGTCCATTGGCGGCACGATTCTAAACTTAAATGATGATAAAACTAGCCCAGATGTTTGTGTTGGTGCTATTTCAAGACGGGGCTGACTTACTGTTTAACGAAAAGACGCTATTGTCTTTTGAGCTGGGTTTAATTATTTTCGTTCTTGCCAAATTACAGCCGTTTGGCCACAATCAATCACAAGCAACGATCCTGGAGGAAAACACAATTCTAAAAGCCACCGATGTTCAATTTCCTAACAAACCCACCGTATCTCAAGAAGCGAAAGTAAGTCGGTCGTAGCGAAACTGAATTTCATATCTATGAAACATGTATATTAACTGTGTTCAATATTTGTTTGCAGCAACTGATACGACAGTGCTTGGCCTACAGAAAGGAAGACAGGTTTGATGTTCTACTCTTAGCAAAGAATGAATATCTTCAACCACCGGTGCCAAGACATGCGCGACAAAACGCAGCTGCTGCGGCAGCTGCAGCCTCTACATCTTCGCATGGAGGAAATACTTCCAGTTCAAATGTTCAGTCAGCCCCCACCACTCCTACTGGTACCATTGCAAATAATATTATAACCTAAGTAATAATTTAAAGCCCGTGATTAATTAATAGGTAACAATCCAGGGTTTCCGCAGACTCTGTTTTCCGGTATGAATGCGTCCAGTTCCTCATAGCTTTTGCATTCCCAACAGTGGAAAGAAGCGCTGCTTGACATAGCCACACCGCCAAGGTCGTCGAATGTTGCAAAGTTTATTATTATTAATATTATTATTTAATTAAAGAATCATTTCATAATCGAAAGGGCAATACCTTGTGACCTATGTATAAAAACAAACGTGCGACCCGCGATTCAGGGTCAAGGAAGAGTGTCAGTGTCGTCAACACGTTTTCTAAATCTACCTTGAATCCAAATACGAAACATTTTCAATTGTTTTAATCGGTTAACTTGAAGTCGTTTATCCGTGAAGAGACTCAGTTTGTTGTAGCCGTTCCGCAGGAACATTTCCTCAACTTCGGCTACAAAATAAAAGGCGATTTACATTACATTTCAGAAGTGTGTGGGAAAATAAGGTGTGATTCTAGCTTTTATAAACACCTTCGCTGAAGAAATATACACGAGTTCCATCCCCACGAAAGTAGAAGTTCTCCGAAATACAACGTCCTGGTTTTATCCGTAGCTGTACAAGGTCATGTATTCCATAATCTCGAAATAGAATTACGCCTCCTGGCTTGAGAACCTTATTCAGATTTTGGAAAACATCGTCGAACCTGTAGTGAACCTTCGTTTAATGCAATTTAGGTAATTCATTAATTTGTATTTAGAATTTTTTAAAATTGTACTTTTCGGGGCTGATAGCGGATAAGACGAAGATCATCGTCACAATATCAAAGGATGCTGGAGGAAATGGTAGGCTCGGACTGTCTTCTGTAATATCCCAAACAAAGGGTGTGCACCTGTATTCCGCCAATATGTTTTTAGATTTAGGATTTTAAAAGCATGATTATACGAACTTGTTAAGGTTGTACCTATTAATGTCAAGATCTGGGTGTTCAGCTACGATTTGAACAGCTTGAGGGGAGAAGTCACAACAGTATACGTACGTTTCAGGGTGACTGTTATAGCTCAAGAATGGAAGAACTGTACTACCATTACCACATCCAACTTCCAGGACTCTGAACTTTGAATTTTCCCCTGGAAACTTCTCATTCCGTCGTTTTTCCTCTACTTCCGTTTTGGCAGTAGGTAGGTCTGCGGTTGCGCCGAACGGGCCTATCAGATCAGGAAATTCGGTGAAGAGCCATGTTCGTGTACGAAAAAATCTATAAAAACGCTTCAGTGGTATTAGGTACAACAAAGTGCACAACAAATGCTTCAACACCCATGAAATCTCACTTATTCTGGTGTATTCCATAAAATTTGCTCCAATTGTCTGCCGCCTCATCTTCTAATAGCAGCCTTTGATTCTCATCTACAAAAGTCGTGGAGTTGTATTCAACTTTCAGTGCTGCATCTGCCTTCTGTAAATCGTCCCATTCTACGTCGTCCCTTCAAAACGTATATCGAGTTCGAATGCAAGTGCCCGAATAAACTTCATTACGAAAACTTCGCCTATTTATCCTTACCAGGCATTTTGCTGAAAAACAACTTTGCAGTCGGTCAACGGTCGTTGACGGCTTAAGAATTTCCTGTTTTCCACTTCAACTGTTTCTTCTTCCGCTTCAGCAATGAAGCGACAAAGATCCTCGTAGTGTTCTTCGCCCAAGAACTCTTGAAGCTTTGGCAGTTCTTCTTGAGTACACTGCTTGTTAAGTGTCATGTTTTTTAATTGTTCTTGGCTACGTTCCATACCGTTTTCTAGTCCTGC
>JAQFYP010003699.1:0-10575 GCA_034694865.1 Bilobella braunerae
GGCGGATCAGGATTCGATCCCAAGAAGCCAGTGGAGAGGAACGACGTCCTAACCAACTGGACCTCACGGCCCTCTTCTCTAAAGCATGTCCTTCCTAGTAGAAATTTCAATTAATTACATCAAGTAAGACATTTGAAAACAAAATAAGAAAATATATTTTTGATACTAATTTTATCCACTCTAATTTTACGTGTTTGACGTCCAATAAGACTTGTGCGCTAATTGATTTGATTTCTAAACTCTGTAATTTGCTCAACAATTCACTTTCACACCAAGAAGTTGAGAGATGATACGGTGGAGTGCGTCGCGCTATAACAAAATCCGCAAAAAGGTACGGCGGAATTGAACCTGAAATGAATTTAAATCCGAAGCGCCATTACTTCTAAAAATCTTGTACCTACATTAAGCAAGTTGCCAAAAATGCCAGTGTGTGGTGGACCGAAAGTGTCAACTCTGTCAATTGCATATATTGTGTTGGTGGGATTATACCCCCGATGGGATAAATAAACATTTAAATTCGTCTAAAAAGCTATAAATATTGCAAGATTACAGTTGTAAACTGCCGAAACTCACTATTAAAAACTCAACGTTACCTTTTTTGCGGAATAACTTACTGGTACAGCGTCATAATATAGAAAGATTTTTTTAATTTTGGTAATTGATTGGCGGAATTTTGGCCAAAACTTTCAATTTTTACTAAAAATTTGGATGATTTAAAGGCAATTGTTTAAACCAATGGTTCATTTAAAAAAAACACAGTTGGTTTAACCCACTGCACCGTGGGACCGATTCCAATAAAGTTTAACAAAAAATACTTTTTAGGGAATGTGGTCAACCTTATGATACAAAATTTCAGAAATCGACAAAATTCTCGTGTGTGAGCATAAGAACAATTTATAAAATTTTCTTGTGTTGTGGGTTTGATTCATACCATCAGCCGCGTGTATTTGCAAAGTGTGCACTTTTTTAACTTTAGAAATGCCTTAACCTTTATATCCTTTTAGTCGGAAAGCGTTTAAGTAAAACTGTCTTTAAAATTTTCAGTTCCCGGATTTTTTTTCTCGTGAAGCATGCTAAAAACACTATTTCAAACGGTTCCTGCCTTATAATTTTGTCTAATTTTAATTCTTCGTCCAGCATGGTGCAAATAGTAGCAAAATTATTTTGGTCAATGAAAAAATAACTAAAATTACAAGGCCATATTGGCATTATAATTAGTTTTGCTGCAACGCGAAACGCTATAGAAAATTTCGATTAGTTTAATTGCTTAGAATCAAGTTCAATTAACAAAAAAAGGTGCAAATTTGTGCAGCTGCATTTTGCATCACAATTAAGATTAAAGCTAGTAACTTCACTTAAAATAAATATCTCGACTGGATCTGGCTAGACTTTTTTGTATTGGTCCATAACGTTAAGTGAAAGTAAATTCCATAAGCGATTTTGAGATGTGCAGGGTTAATGTGTCGTAACTTTATTCACTTTTAAGTAAATTAGCTCAAAATTGAAATTTAACTTAACTAAATGGTCAAGCCTAAGGTGCTTTTAAAGAATTACCAAAATATTAGAGTCAAGTTCTCTGATTTTTTGCCAATTTTCAAATGGATTGGTCCCACTGTGCACTGGTTCTACTTGTTTTTGACCATTTTGTTTAAATTTACTGGCTTAAACCAGGACACTCTTCGCCTAATATAAATGTTTCAGACGGTAAAACTGAATAAAAATATTAAACATAAGAACAGTGAAAATTACATATCAAGTAAGCTCTATTTTTTCTAGGTGAAGAAATAGGGTAAGGTGTACAGATTTTCGAAAAGTCGTAGGTTACGGCAGAGTGCAAGGTAAACCGTAAAGACGCGTTATTTGACATTTCCGCAGAGCGGATGGTCAACATTTGAAGGAGAGGGGTAAGAAAATGGTAGAACAGGAGCTCATTAGCATAGATGTTGTCATCATGCGGGCACAACAGACTATCCGTAACATTCCGCTGTTTTACGAGCCTAAAGCACAAAGTCCAAGGACACCACCAATAAAAATGCATTAGATTCACAAAAAACCCTCCAATAAAGTAAAACTGGATACATAACGCCGTTTTTAATGCTTTTTTTTTGTTTCTGGAAACGAAGCGTGCCGATCCCTAGCGAGTATAACGTGCAGGACATTTGTGTGGTTGCATGACACGACGCTGTAGTAACGATTGCGCACACTTTCTTTTTTCAGAAAAAAAATTACATAAGCATACGCACGTATTGTTTGTGTTGACAATTTATTACACTAGCGAAAATCCGAAAAAAATTTTTTGGATTTTAATGGTCTTCTAAATATGGTGAAAAGAAAAAAAGTCCTAACATAGTGCAGTCTTCGGTAACTTTTGACAGCGTTGAAATTATTTGTACGAGAGCCTTGTTCGTCGTTTTGTGAGTCCAAACAAGATCGAAATCACTGCCATGCGATGTCCGCCTACTTTGTTGTGCAACTACTTCAGTTCCAGAGGATGACGTTGACTTTTTGAATCGATAGAATTTTCAATTTAACTATTCTGCAAATCAGATTTGCTAATTACTCTGTTGAAAAACAGAGTAATAAATTTTCCAGAAAACGCATTTGTCTGTTCCAGAAAATTAACCAGAAAAGTACACAAATGCGTTTTTCCTAACCTAACTCGGGTGAAGTAACTAATCATGATTCCAAAACATACTATTAGAGGCCAGGCACCTATACAATGACATACCATTTTTACCGTAAATCTCATATTAGAGGCCCGGCACCTATACAATGACATACCATTTTTACCGTAAATCTCATATTAGAGGCCCGGCACCTATACAATGACATACCATTTTTACCGTAAATCTCATATTAGTGGCCGGGCACCTAAATAATGACATACCATTTTTACCGTAAATCTCAATTAGAGGCCGGCACCTAAATAATGACATACCATTTTTACCGTAAATCTCATATTAGAGGCCGGCTCCTCTACAATGACATACAATTTTTACCGTAAATCTCATATTAGAGGCCCGGCACCTATACAATGACATACCATTTTTACCGTAAATCTCATTGAAATTGATGCAAACCCGATGTCGCTCGAATCGATCCGATGGTAGTGGACGATTAGCTCAATGCTCTCGGAATGATGGACTTAACTGACTAGAACAGTGACATGTGGATGACAGCGAAGGGCCCTTGACTCCAGTGACAAAATGACACAACGCTCAACCACCGACTCAATGCACTTTAAATGTTTGTTTATTGAAACAACCATTAACTCATCTGACTGTATTGACTTTTCTATTAATTTAAATCTATTTAAATTAATCTTTCAGTTAACTAATTAACTTAATTGACAATTAACTCTAACTGACAAGAAAGATAGAATTGACCGAAGTGAAGTGACGAAGTGAGTGACAAAATTCCCTCTTCCACTTTTCCCTACTACCCATTTGAATTGAGCGCTCCCTTTCGACGCTTCTCAAATTTCCCTACATTAATTTTGAGACGCTGAATTCCCGCCTCAACACTCATATTAGAGGCCCGGCTCCTATACAATGACATACAATTTTTACCGTAAATCTCATATTAGAAGCCGGGCACCTATATAATGACATACCGTTTTTACCGTAAATCTCATATTAGAGGCCGGGCACCTATATAATGAAATACCCTTTTTACCGATGTTTTCAAAAACGGGTTGCTGAAAGCGCTTGATAGTTTTCAACAGAGTAGTTTCAGTGCGCAGCAGCGCGCTTTTATTATAGTTTTAAACTATTAAGCTTCTCTTCAATGGCGAATCCTGTACAGTTTGTAGCTTAACAATGCTTCAATACTACACAAACATTTTAAGCTCCATTTTCTCCAAGTTAAAGTTTAAAAGCATAGAAAAAAAGGCTTGGAAAACATTTTAAACAGAGGAACCCACCAACAACAATCCTCCCTACACGATGACGAGCCTTTAGTGGAAATGTAAAAAATAAATTACTTTTGTTCTTAAACTTTAGAATACTTACTTTAGAATACTTATTTTTGACCCTGTGATACAGTTTGAGTACAACTATGGAAATTTGACCTTTTATTTCATGGATTACTTGTATTACGTTACCCTTAATAATACAGTTTGACAACAGTTGGAAACAAAAGTGAAACAGATTAACAAACAAAGTCAAATTGAATGCTGTGTTTATTTAAATTTCAGTTTTTTTTTTAATTCAATTTCAATTTCAATTTTCAGCAGCTGCTCCGATGCAAGTTTTTTTCTAGTTGAATTTAAGGTCAGAATGAATATAGCAAAGGAATAGTGTGAATCTGGCTAACAAGCCAAACTTTCTACGTATTTTTTTTTATTTTTATTGCCGATATATTTTGAACGAAAACAGTGTAACTTGAGCATCAGTAAAATACATTGTACGCAAAACTTTTAACTTTTAGTGATGTTTCAGCCAGTATTTTATCAGGTGTATACCTTAGAGATGTCGAAGTTGTGACAGTTTCAACCCTGAACTAGACTGCTAAGCGCTTGCTTTGTTTGAGCAGTAAAGTATATTTGAAAATGAGGATTGTGTACAAGTCTTGTAGCTGTAGCTTAAGATGAGCAAACAATAAATTTCGAGAAAAGGATCTATCAAAACACAACCGAATTAGCACATTGGCAAACGTGAAACGTGATTTGAACTAACACTTTTAATTTATAGTCCACAACTTAAGCTAAACTGCCCAGTGCATGGCATTGGATGTTGTGTTGGATAGCAACATAATTATCGTGTACAACTTCTAACCAATTATTCAGTGACGTATTAGCTATTTTATTCTATCTTCGATCAATTTGAATAAAAAGAGAAATTTAGCAGACACGTCACTTTGTATAAAAAGAAAAACAAGTATAGAAATTTTGTGTTTAATTTACTTAATTTAATTTAACTTACACACGACATTAACCGATGTCCAACAAATTTCAAGGTAACCTTTACTCGATTCTCCGAATTAGAGAAAAAAGTTCATAACAAAGCTAGAAAAATAAGTCAGATTTTTTCAACAGTTTGAAGTAAGTTTTGAACATTTTTTTTTTCAAAATTAAGGTAAATGCGGGTCATTCTATTTGCTAATTAGTATGAATTTACAATATACTGTGTGCTTACACGATACAAGGGAACAAATTATGGAATTCAAACAAAACGACCTTATCCAAATATGAAAGCATTTAACAAATCCCTTCTTTTGCAATTAATTTCTTGCCAACTATTACTAATTTATGCTTAATTAATACTTTCTTTATTAAGAGGCGGCCACAGCCTTGATGATATAAGATCTTAGTTAAAATCTAGGGTTAAATTTTAGTAAAATCATATATAGTTATGCAATTGCTATGCAACGGTTTTGTGTATCAAGTTTATGGAATTATAAAGATTATAAAATTACATATGAAATTTATTCAAATATTATATGAAATATTTATGAAATTATGAAAAAGAATTTTTGAAACTAAATCAAATGTCCTTGTCTCAATTAAAATAATTAATCATTTGTTGATTTTGAATTAAGAAATAAAAGAAAATATTTCGTGTATTTGCAACAAAATATCTGTTAGAAATTGACTAATTAAAAATCACTCCTCTACATTATCAGGTTAACCCATCAGTGGCACATGGTAACGTAAAATGTATCCGTATGTGCCTGCCAACTAATTTTTAAGTATTTCTGATTAAAGAGGAAACTTTTAAACATACTTCCAATTAAAATAAGTAAGATAAACAGTGGGTAATGTTACTTAACCCTTCACATATTGAAGGTATAATATTTACATATTGCGAATGTGTACCCCAACGGTCTTTTGTTATAAATGTGATATTAGGCATAGAGTGCAGAATTAGTATCGTACTGCTTGAAATTTCAAACCATTAACAATGAACTTCAAGACTCCCTTCGTGTTATTCTATTTCGCCTACATCTTAAACACTGTTTATGCACATTACTACATCATTGAATCGATTACTTTGCAAGACAAAAATTTTCCGGCTCTCGATCTTGGCGGTGGAAATAATTTCAAAAACAATATGAAAGATCTTTATGACAACCCCGTCTTAAATCAGTGGGAAGACAAAGAACAGTTCGATGGCTTCGGAACTGCACAGTCGCTACTACTATTGTTAAAGCACAAATATCCAAGTTTAACTTTTCCGTTGATTCCTGGACAGGTTAAAATTTTATTTGTCGGTGGATTTGGTGGCAATTCTCTTGGTGGATGGGTCGCAGCCACCATTTTGTGCAATCTTGGAATTCAGTGCGACTTATATGTAATTCGAGATGAGTGTAGTGGAATACGCCCCACAGCCTCCAGCGCCAGTGCAAAGTCGCTCCTTAACCTTATTGCAAATAATGGGGGCTTGTTCCCAAATATCACAATATTTAACAGCCACAAGTTAAACCAATCTCTTGAAGATGAATTTGATTCTCTTGTAAAATTGAAAAGTGACTACAATGAAAAAAAACAAGGTGCAACTGAAAACCTCAAATCTTGGATAAGAAGTGCAGAGGACCAAATGCATTTGAGGTAAACAATTTCAAATGAATTGGCAATATACGACAAGATTTGCGTTGACAATACCATAGTATGTAAAAGCGGTGTGATCGGAGGTATGCTAAAATAGCCAACGCCTCCACTCCTATTACATACTAAGACTATAAACTATCCTTCTAATTTATTACAGCTTTATTAGGGCAATAGAATCACAATACTATCTGGTATTCGACGGAATTTGTGGACCATTCCCAAGTGACGAATTAAGAATCGGGACTCTTTTGGGGCTAACCGTTCTGAAATTTGCTGAACATGTAAATGAACATAACATTCTAGTATCTGCTGACGTTCCAAGTTTCTGGTCCAGCGTTAGAAAGGAAATCCCATTATGCTACCAAACATTTGGAATTCAACCGTTAATGCCATTGGCAGTTATACACATTGGCGCAATGAAGCCTTTCGCCCTAACAAATGACTGCGAGAATATGCTTCATTTAGTTGTTATACCAAAAAGACTGGAAGATTTTACCGATTCACTAACGGTCAGCCACAAGTACTGGTCAGATTTGAAACCAAACCTTCAAGCAGTTCCATTTCGGCCAATGTTGTGGACAGCAAGAATTAAGGTCGTAAACGTTATTGTTGATATCTCACAGCAAATTATTGACATGGTAAAGGCAAACAAGTATCACAGGATAAACCGTTTCCAAATGTATGCCTCATTCTTTACAATAACGCATCCTCTCAGGTGGGAAGCAGAGCATTTGTTTCATAGCGTCTGCTAATTTCTTGTCCGACATGAACCAAACGTAAATGTTTTCGTGCAAAAGGTTAATATTCGGATTAATATAATAGAATAATATATAATAAATATATGCTATTGGTGATGGTAAAACTGCTCTACATGTCGTTTATCAATAATTGAAGTTAATTCACGATACTCGTGATAACAAATGGTGGGTCACTAGGTGCATTAAATCCTTTATCAGCATCCCCTTCCTTCCAAAGTGCCAAGGCCCACATCTCGTGAAGGTTTTTCAAATCAAAGTTTTTTTTTGTAAGGCTAATGTTTTAATTGATAATCACAAATAATCAAATTAAAAATTGTATTGAAGCCTTTAAAAATTAATTTGTTAGCTTCAGAATACCCAGACCTCTAATTATATTAAAACACAATTTTCCAAACATAATTGTTATTAGATTAATTGTTATCACAACTGATCAAGTAGAAATGAATTTTAAGCAAATTGGAGTAACATGGTTAGCTTCAGCGTACTTAAAAACCTCCTATTACATGTAAAACTCAATTTTCAAAAATGAATAGTTTTTAATTATTAAATCAAAATTCACTAATAGAAAATTGTTTTTGCGATTTTGGAATATTGTAATTAGCACAAACGTCCTTAAAAGCCCATATTAAATCTTAAGTTCGAGTTTTCAAGTTATTTTTTGCTAATTTTCAATAACAATTAACTGATAGGAATATAAATTTGGCACTTAAAAATACAGATTAAGTCATTTGCACAATGGTATTCAGCCATTTCTGTTTATTTGTCAAAAAAAAAAGAGAGTAAAATTAGGAAGTTGGGAGAATTAGAACTCGGTATGTTCAAATCTATAACAACCATCCTGACCATTAGGGCACATCCAATTTGCTTGACGTCTCACCACCGGCAACCCATTGCGTTTTATATAGTACTAACTAGCAAAGTCACCCGTTCCAAGACGGAGGTATAGTTCAGGTGCTTCAGGTGCCAAAACTCAGTTTATTATAAAACTCTTATCTTAGAAACTTGAAGTAGTGTACACTCCCTTCTGTTGACGGCTTTGCTAGCCAAATAACTTTTTTTAAAGTTTTTTTATAATTGATACTCACAACTAATCAAATTGTTAATCGTTTTATTATTAAAATGTAATTATTATTATTTGAATAAAAGCACGTTGCGGCGCACTGGAACTACTCTGTTGAAAACTATGAATCGCATCTTTTCTGATTAGAATACACAGTCAGAGGATATGGGAATTACCCGATAGGTTTCCAAATAGTCTTTGTCAGAAGACTAGCATCATTTGCATAGTCACCTGCGGTTATCAGGAGAAAGCTTGAAACTTATTTGAAACTGAGAACATTTCTCCCGTTTTAGTTTATTGTACGCGGAAAGAATGCGAGAAAGTTATTGTTTGTAAGGGTTTTGTTTGTAATGTCACTGTACTGTCAATGAATAATTTTTCTCTTGTTCTATAGGAGTTAAAGTTAACAGTTAAAGCCCCCAAAATGGGCATATTTTATTTACTTTTTTTATCTACTCATTTAAACACTCCATTTAACACCATTACAAGAGGAATCGGCAAAACAAATTCGTGCATTACTGAAACGAAAAAAAATACTTTTTAAATTTTCTTTATACGCATCATACTATTTTCAAGTTGTTTGAAGTAATCACCTGTTTCTAAGTTTAGAATATTTATAAACAGTTTTAGAAACATATTTTTTGTTAACATTCGCAGGTTCTTAAAACAATTGCACTCAATTTTTAAGTGAGCAAAACAAAAAAATTGTTGTTGCTTTTCACTATGGATATCTCACTCCAAGATCGTGGCATTGTTTCGAGAACAACAACCATTTTTGGTATCTTTACTATGTGCATCGGCACTACAATTGTCTAGCTTCTTTGTAAATTATGGTTTCGGAAACGCAGACGTGCGGGTGTAAACAATATGTCATCAATTGTCAACACTACTGAATTGTAAATACGGTGCAGGATACTGGACATAAAGTTCTGTACTTGTACATTTTAGAAGTATGGAACATCAAATTGTATTAGCTAACAAAAATTGTTCTTTAATTAAAGTATTTTAGCTAAGGTCTAAAAATGAAAACATTTGAGAATATATTACATAATTGGAAATGACAGTAGTTTACTGTTTACTTTAACTGTCAACACTACTATACGGGAGCGGTCATTGCGGCAAATAAAAACAAATTAGACCGAAGCACAAATATAATTATTGTGTTTCATTATTTAATCATCCAATTTATAGGATTTGTTTTTTTTTCCTCTTTGACATTCACCTATGGCCTGGTCAGCTGTTTGCTCGGAATTCGTACCTAATGTTATTTAATTTACCAAACTTGTATATATGTACATGTATATACATGTATCTGTACATTCAGTAAACTTTAACTGTGACTCAAAAACTGAGGGTTGAACATGACTCAAACTTACATTTGAAATACGTTTTCCAAGTTTAAAATGTTTGAATGACCATTTAATATTGACAAATTTACTTCTGACTTTGACAAATTACAATAATTATAAATAAACAAAAGTACGGATAGACAGATGATTTGATTTTGTAGATAAATTGTAATGAACATCCTAAACAATTTTCTTTGGTTTAAAAGTGGTCGGAAATTAGCCCCTCAAATCTCTGGAAGTTGGCCCCTCAGCTCTTCAACAATTTGTGGAAATCATCAAAAAAAAAACCTTAATTAACTTTATTCAAACTAATTAGGTTTTCTTTGGTATTTGTATGCAAGATTACGCAAATATTTATTCAAAGTTTGGTTGAAAAACCATATTTAACATATAAAAGTCTTGAAGGGCTAACTTCCAGTGACCTGGTTTAAACACATTTAAACGACTAAATTTAAATGGACATGACAAGTCCATGTTTTTACAAAGCAATGGACAAATTTTGTATTAAATACATTTTTCTAGTACAAGCCTTCAAGGCAAAAAGGGTAAAGTTCACCTCCTTGATACACATCTCTGCGGTGAAAAACTACTATCCATGTTAATAGATGGGGTATTTCTACCCACACCGCTCGCAGCAACACCAAATGTAAAATACCATTATATTTATAAAATTTAGACCAAATTTTTACAAGTTTATTTACAGTTTGAAGCCATTATTTAACACTAAAATGTGTTCTGCCTCATTATTGTTCTGTCGATTGGTGTCCACAGCACAGTTTTCCTTTTCGAAGTATAAGTTGCTTGAAGTGGACGATAGGTTTTCTCCATTTTGTTTCCGTTCTCGTCATGCAAAGCCTTAAA
>JAQFYP010003700.1:0-10574 GCA_034694865.1 Bilobella braunerae
TTTGGACGTCTTTTTGCTTGGACCTCTTTAGCTTTGGACCTCTTTTCTTTGGACCTCTTTAGCTTTGGACCTCTTTTCTTTGGACCTCTTTAGCTTTGGACCTCTTTTTTGGACCTGTTTGTTTGGACCTCTTTGCTTTGGACCTCTTTGTTTGGACCTGTTGGCGTGCTTCCCTTTGCAAATGAGACTATTCAGAAACGTATAGGAAAGTTTCCAAATCCTTCATCTGTTTAAGCCTAATCACAAAGATACGGGCATACACAAAGTCAGGGGCAAGTGAATTCCTTAGGGAGACTGTAATAACCAAGGCTCTTTCTGATTGGCCATTAAAACCCACGTATTCAGGCTGGTTATTGGAGAAAGACGGAAATTCTGAAGTACTAGACCAACTCGGACGACAATTTTACGTTATATGGAATTATAATATATAATATATATATATATTATATATATTATACAATTACAATATAATTCATACAAATGCAACAATGTTAACATGTTGACCTTGGGTTTGCCTCCTCAACAAAATGATATATATATATACCGTAAAATTAAATAGTCAAAAGGTATCAAAAATTTAAGGTTAAGTAAGTCTAAAATATTCTTCATATCCTAACAGTGTTTTGTTTTGATTGATTCTAGTGGACGAGAAATAGAAAATATATTAATCTAAAGTTAATATAAATGAATTTTTTATTTGTAATTGACGTTTTTAATCGACTCCGCTGGCGAAAACCTAGTTGAAACTACTTTTGCAAAATTTTACATGTAAAAATTCTCAATTGTTTTTAATAATCTAGAAAATTCGTTGGAAAAAAAAATAGACGCTTTTGTCAAAATTGTCAGAAGCGAGCTAATTCCTACATTAAAAGAATTTTTTGAAAAATATCACCTAAAATCATGAAAACTCCCGTTGTAGTATTGTAAATTCAATCTTAATAAACCGTTGCAAAACGGTCAATCCACTATCGGAAGTAAAAAGATGAGACACAAAATATTAGACACTAGAAAATTATTAAAATTATTACAATGAAAAACAGAATGAATATTAAATGTAAAGGAAGCATAATATAATTCTGGGATAATTGAACTCATCTCAATTTGTTTCTTTTAAAAGATTTGAACTTTCTGTCATTTCAAATCAAGACCATTTTAGTGTGAAAGGCAATCGGGACCATCAAAACTTTTTGTTTCATGCAAAAAAAAGAGTATGACATAGAAAGACTATTTGGCGGTAAAAGGGTCGTTTCTGGGTGAAGGGTGGCTCTGGCCATCGGGGCCATCATCGTAATTGCACGATTATACAATCTCACGACTTTTACTAATCCTTAGAAGTTAAGTCTAAATAGTCATTAGGTATATAAATTTTAAGGTGAAGTTAGCCTAAACCATTTTTCATATGCAAACAATTTTGAGTACTCAAGGGTTTGCGAAATGTAATTCGACGAGAAATTCTAGTTTTAGGTAGTCAAGAAAAATAGTTGAAAAGAAAAATAAGTTGCTCTCGTCAAAATCGTCACAAGCGAGCAAATTCCTTCGTGTTGAATTTTATACGATTACTATTTTCACAAGCAGAAAACAGTCTCGCTGAATCTTCAAAATAATAAACTTATAGTTTCTTGAAATTATAATCTTAATTTCTTGTGCTCGTTGAAGCGGGTATCGAAGTGTAAAAAAGTAAGATAAGGTTAAACATATTTAAAAGTCCATGTTCCAAATCCAAAGAATTCTCTCGAGCTTAATTTAAGTAAATTCAACTATTTTCTCAAATAAACTTTACGTGAACTCGATGACAATTTTATTAGTAATTAAATGCATTGGGCATCACGCGTCATCTTTGAATATTGAATACTAAATCAGAAATATTCACCAGTGCACAATTCTAGGTGAGGGTCACTTAAAGCAATTTCTTTATCATCAATTGCCGTTTTTAATAAACTTCACTAGCGAAAAACCAGTTGAGACTAGTGTTGCAAAATTTTACATGTAAAGTATACTCAATTGTTTTCAGTATTTGAGAAAAATAGTTTCTCTCGTCAAAATCGAAGCGAGAAAATTTCTACATTAGAAAAAGGAGTTTTAAAAATATCCACAATATTAAATTTATGAAAACTTTTATTCTTGTTATTCGTATCTTATTAAAGGAAAAGGAGCTATAATGAACATTCCCGAAAACGGTTGGTCAATATGCAAAGGAGTGGATAGGGAAACGTTAGAAAGGACTTATTAGGTTACGTGTATGCAAATAAAGGTGATATTCAGAATTATGTCGAGCCTATCGGGAAACTTTATCGGATCATTTACATATCCAGTGACTGGCCAGCCCGTATCCTAATCATAAAGATACGGGTTGGCATACAATAGGACAGAGGCTATGCAATTCTTTAAGGGGAATACCAGTAGCAAAGACTTTTTTTTTTTTGCAGCGGATCAGGGATTCGAAGCCACGTTTTGGGGCTGCCTAGTATTTCAATTCTAATCACTTTTATTTGTTGAAAGAAGCGCTTAAGTGGAAAGAGTAATGTCGGAAAATAATTCAGGATCAATTTTTTATTACAAGCAATTATCGGACATACTTACTAAAGTAAGTCGAGTGTGACATTTTGACATTGCTTGAACAAAATTCTAAAGAGAAACGTAAGAGAAAAAAAATATTCAAGCTTCTTTATTGTTTTGCGAAAATGTTCATGTTAAACGTTTGTTCCCGCTGTCTTGCCGGTTGGATTTGATGATGGGGGAAAAATTTTTTCGTACCGAGTAATTTACTTCTTAAACTAAAACGACCTATACAAATGTTGTTCTGATATAAAAATTGAGAATCTGTTCTATATCTAATTTGCGTCTCTGCGAGTCACCGCTCGAGGTCACCAGTAACCCATCGGTGCTCGGATTTTTTTGTGACACATTCCTTATGACTCCCTCCAACTTGAACTGCACAAATGCTTAATACATTAAATGAAGTACCTTTTTTTAATCAAGTTTTTCGCTGCGGTCAACTTTTATAGGTCGCAGACTAAAAGTCAAACTTCTTTCCTGCATAAGCCAAAAATGTTTATTAAGCTAAATTGTCCCTTCCAATAAACTAATAAACGTATTTGGTCACTTTACTCTCTCTTCAAATTTTTAAAGGCGATTTGTGCTCGTAAAATTGAGTACTAATAAAACACTTTCCCAATGTACAAAAAATGTACAATGAAAAATTCCCCAGTACAAAATCTGAATTCTTTGAAATTTTTCTTACTCAAATTTAGTATTTTGCAAAACTGAAATTTAAAAGTTAAAGATTAAACAAGATAATAAACCTTGGTATAAGTTGATTAGTTTATTGAAACAATTTAGCTTAATAATTTTTTTCGGTATATGTAGGGAAAATGTGTGAAAATGTTAAGTTGAAATCTGAAGAATAAAGCCTGCTTTTTTGACACTCTCACTGTTTACATTAAAGCGGCTTGTTATGATGGCTATATGTGTTATGTCTAATTGATGATACTTATGACAGATCCGGACCAGTTGAGGATTATTTTTGTCTGGCCCCAATTACTCCCTTGTTAGTACAAAGTTCAAGCTTTCGTTTCCAAGCATGTGTTAGTTTTTATAAAATGTCTAGTAAATTTGGTTGCTTTTGGTTCCAATAAGTATTATACTTTTTCTACTAATTGTGTACCGTTCTATCATATAAACACATAGTTAGAAAAGCTACTGTTTCAGTATGGATTTTTTTTATTTATGCATTAAATAATTATTAGAATACGAGCAAGAAGAATAAGAAAATGTGTGGCGCGTACCAACATTCAGTGTTTATTATCATTTTAATTGAATAATGGCCGAGAAGAATAATCCTGTTACAAGCAACAAAATTTTAGGAAGGTTGCATTGTGACTGTGATTTTCACAAAACATTCTCATATGTTTATTTTAAAAATCTTGGTAGTATGCGTCAAAATTTACTATTCTAGGTGCTGCTAAATTAGTGAATATCATTTTCCCCATATTTTTAAGATCAACTCTTACAATACTGTAGTCCAGCGTTTTATATAATAATATCCAAAGAATGATATTTATTAAAAAATAATGTCCAATTTCTAAATCTTTGAAAAGCATCGGCATGAGCATGGTGCGTTGGAGATACTGGTGGCTGAAATGAGATTCGGTAAGGTTGCTCAAGGCAATATCAATGTTGTTGATTCCCACCAAGCGGTTTGATGGTGAATTCTAAAAAAAGGGTCAAAATTTTGTAATTGTAAATTACAAAAATAACATAATAATATCTATAACTATGTTCGTAGCAAATTTAGGTCAATTGACCCTTTTACATCTACAGAACGGCTTGACAGATTTCATCTTATGCGCGTTTCTAACAACTTCCCAAATTTAAAGGTTCTGGTTTACAAAAAAATCGCCAAGATTGGTCTAAACTGCTCGAAGTTGCTTGAAACAATATTTTACCTACGACGGGTACACTTTTTATTTTTCAAATTAGGAATTTGAAAATGTATTTAATTTACTTCTCATATTTATTTAGCTTTTTTTTGAAAATTTAATGAAGAACTTAATTCATATTTCTCCAAATAAAAACGTACATAATGTAGTGTAACACGAAATTTGAAGTAACGCACAATTCTAAAGCATAGTGTGGTATCGACAAAGAGCAGCTGCGCATTTGAAATAATGTATTGTTGATTACATTAATTTTTTTGCTTTGTGGAATTCAACCCTTCATTATTTTTTTGCTTAACTTGACTTACTTTACTTTTACAAAAAGCCATGTATTATGCACTGTGAAATATTGTTTCATTTTGAACTTTTCAGCTACCTCTTCGTTGAGCAAACAAATAAGTAATTCAAATTGAAAAAATTATTAATGAAAATAACTAGCCAACTGTAACATTTCGTTATAATTTTCTTGCTAAAAATTAATGTCAAGCCTCTTCGTTCAGTTCGCTGATTCCCTGGTGCACCAATAAAAAGTATTACCTTTTTTGTAACATAAATTATCTTGGGAAATTAGTTATTAAAAATTAACATAGGGATTCAAATACGGTTGTAATATTTGTGAGCAATAATTCACACGCAAAAAAGTTAATATTTGATTATTTTTGTACCTTTGAGCTAGTGGCAGTACTGCTTGGGCAAGAATAGCCAAAATAAACTCAACGAGACAAGTTTTGCCCACATCATTTTACAACAATTATAACAAAGTAGAAAAGTTCACACACATTGTAATTGATTACTGAATATTGGGACACAAAAATGATCGTGTATTTGATTTATATGTTATACATTTCCTTGAGCAAATCTATTATGCAGGATCAATTTCTACACTGCCACTACATTCTTATAGAATCTTCAAATCATAATGATACTAAAATACTTCCTCTGCTCAATATATTCAGCACTACTTCTCAAATTCCTTTGGTTCGCAGCACTCATTGGCAAAAAGAAAACAAAACTGTATTTAATAAGCTTGTATAATTTTGGCGTGAACAAAAACAGACTTGTCAAATAATCGCCTTCCTCGACATTCCTTTTGGTAAGTATTGCAAGGCGTACGAGTTGCTATCTTGGTTATTTACATGTAAGCCAAATAACACACTATCTGTTTGCTACGGACAATACACATATTCGGTTTGGGTATCAATCAGCCCAGAATCCTATGTTAGTCAACACAGTTACTTCTTGGATTGTAACTTACCCAAGAATCTGCAGGAGAAAAGGTTCGAAATCTCAAAACAAATTCCTACATTTGAGCTTCGCCTACACCAAATGACGATGGAATCTATAACTAAAATTTTGCAGCCGTGTAAATCTCTTGCACTAATCGAAACTCAAATACCTAGATCAATTATTGGAGACTTATTCACCCTGTTAGTGTTTCTTGATAAGCAACTCGCAGAACTCATTGAATTAGCCTGTACTATACGGTATAGCCATCAACTAACGCGGATATAGGATATATGGAGAGTGGCGGCAACCAAAAGCCCAAGTTTATTGTGCCGTCGCGCCGCAAAGATGAGATGCCCCCATTCGGACAAGTAGTTGTGGAATTTTTCACGATATTTAACATGTCCACATGCTTTCAGTATAATTCAATCATAACTCAATTAAAGCGAGACTATCAACCGGGAATAATTGTTGCGGAAAACCTGTTTCCTCACTTTAGCTTAGGTTGGCAAATTCGGGCTGTGATGTATGGCAAAATATACGCCTTATATACAGGTGACTTTAATTTTCTAACCTGCTCGGGATGGCACTCATATATTTCTTTTGAAGGCTTTATTCGACCTTTCCCTTATAAGGTGTGGCTCGCTCTGGTGATAGCATTGATAATTGTTACCTTTTACCTTGCCGTAATTATAAACGTCAATGATGTTCAAAATCGTTATGCTACATTTGCAGTGATAGCACTGATAGAGCAAGATCTAAGAATTAAGGAAAGGTTACTTGAGTTTTCAGGTTTCAAATTTTTTTTGAGTTTGTTTTTGTTAATGTGCGTCGTACTCACAAATTTGTATCGCGGTGAGTTGACCACCGATTTGACAAGTCCGTTTCCCAAGGCTAAACTAAAAAGCATAAACGAAGTTTTGTCAAAATTTCAAATTTTGTTGCCTGTGGACTATTTATTTCAATTCCATAAGGGCGTGCTTGTGCCAGGAATTCCAACTAACGCTCAAGGTAACTGGGCCTACATTCTCAAGAACGTTCGGCGACAAAACTCATTTGTTGAAGCACTATTTTGGAAACTTGGTGTCACACTTCAGGAAAGTTTCTTGCGTCGGCATGTAGAAACTCAATTTCCCAAACTTTTAGAAAGCCTTCTGCCAATACATGCGTCAACTATTCAAAATGTTAGTAAATTTGAGAATGAACTGCTCAAGTGCGACAGCACATTGTATGTGGCAGAGAAGCATGAATTGAATCAAGTATTTTTGGATCTACTGCACCTCGAACCAAATGCTGAGTTGTATTATGGGGAGGACAAGTATTTGGAACATAGCAAATATTGGACAATAGGCCCACTTCACTTTGACCGAAGAGCTTTAATTCACAGAAAGTTTATGTCAATGATACACTCGCAAATTTTTCATAAAATGCTTACCGGATATGTGAAGGAAAATTCCGGTACGTCAAAGGCAAGGAAGCTAGTTGCTAGAAAGATAGTGGAAGCAAAATATCCTAAAACACTAAAGCTAAGTAGTGGTCTGCTGCAAGGAGCCTTTACAGTTTTTGGTGGTATGTTGATGATCTCCATTTTGGAGTTCATCGCTGAGCTTTGCATCTTGATTTTGCTCTTTATTTGCTCATTTTAATTCTGCCGAGTTGATTTAGTGGTTAAGAATGTAAAGAATCGTTAATTGACATTCTCGCCAAGCGGATGGTCAACATGAAAGAAGGGGCAGGAAGGATAAGGAGCTCATTAGCATAAATGTTGTCATCAAGCGGTATCAAAGGACCATCCGTATCATTCCGCTATTTTACGGGCCTAGTCTACAGAGGGTGGACACCAACCTGAAATCAAATACGGCTGTAAGTTTCACCTGATAACCGTAGGTGACTCTATGCAAAGGAGTACAGTCTTATCAATGCTGAAAAAGACTGTTTCGAAACCTATAGGCTAATTTCTATATCCTTTGTCTGTGTATGTCTAGTTCACGGAGATACCGCATACACAAGGTCAGAGGCAAGGTAGTTCCTTAAGGACAAAGTCAACAGTGAGGACTTTTTTGTGGCTGGTTGGGTGATTTGAACCCTGTTCTCATTCTTGCTAGTGGATGGAGACTGAAGCTCTAACCACTAGGCCAACACCGCAAACTACAACACTATGATTTGACACTTTAAGCTTGAATGAAAATCAAATTGTAATTTGGGTTTCTTTGTAATTAGTGATAAATTAAATTTAGTAGAATATTTAATGAAAATAAATTAAGCACGCTATCTTTTGCATTTAAATCCCGAGCTTTTAGGAGAATATTGGAATAATCTACAATACAGGCGTAAATATGTAATACGATTGGCAAAATAGTAAACATTATAGCGGAGTTTCCATTATGGCAAGGTCTACTATAGTGAACAAATTAAGATATTTCGTTCATAAGTGCAAACCAGTAGTCCATATTCATACGTTATAGTGAGGCTTTCACTATAATGAGATTCACTACATATATCGAGATTTCACTGGATTTGCATTACTGAGAAAAAAAAGACGTTGGTAGGGAACTTGTAAGGAAAAAGTTTATAGCTAATTTTTTTCATGTTTATTTAATTTTTAAAGTTTTAAAATTGCTCATTAAAGTGAAAATTTAAAATTACAATAAATCTTTGTTCGCACAAGAACAACTTCAGCAGAATTGCAGAATATTTTACGTATCGCGGTAATATTACTTACATTTGCCACCTCACTGACTTTAATAAGGCATTTAAACTTATATAAGGCTCTTGTGATTTGCCTTTGGCCTTTGTGACCTTTGAATTTTGAATTTTTCTAGCTTCGTATTTTTTACAATGAGCTGATTTTAAACTTTTCAAAAATTTCTAACCCAGAGGGAGGTGGTCGAGGTTCCGTTTGAGGGGAAGTTTCTACCTTTTTTTTTATTCAATAATACCAATTCACACAGGAAAACATCCATCGTTTCTTTCCAAAAGGAAAGTTTTTATTTCAAGAATACTTAAATGTTTGATCACATCACGTGACATCAACAAATATGATATGGAATAGGCTTCACATCGTCGTCATCACATACTCCGCCGTTAATAAATTAAGCTACAGACAACGTCGCTGTGTAATTGTTAACGTGGCTGAGCTAAAGATGCCCAATTTTCTAAAACGTGTAACCAACAGTTGACCATGACAGGTCAAAGTCATAATTGGACAATTTACTTTCTTTGACAAAACCTTCACGAGAATTGTTTGTAGAATTGACAATCGTCAATTCTAATTAGTTGTAATTAATCGCGCCATCTAACGGCGATTTTTCTAACCCTATTTTACAAAAGTGTGTCGTGTCTACAAAATAAGTTTTCCTAAAATTCCTCTCTTTTATCGTAGTTTTCTTGTCGTTTTCCCATTTTAGTGAGGCTTGAACTTTCGAGCAGATAATATCTCCCCAAAAACTTCTTTTTCTAAAAATTGGTGCTGATTTCACATGGAAATCAGATCACTTTTCTAATTAATAAGTAAAATAAACAGGTTAAAGACCCACAGAAATCGGGTTCCAGCGTTTTCCAGCGATCTGTTTTTTTTTTCATTTTCAAAACTTCCAATTTTTAAAATTCTCAGTTACGAGAATTCATACAAGAATGTTTGCTCTTGACCCCAAATTGACCTTAGGTACATACAGCGCTCAATTTAGTATTGACAAGAACAGTACATCTTTTGTTTTCTTACAAAAACTGGCCAAAGGACACATGTAAATTTGTCCGAACATAACGCAATCCGTTGGTCAATGTGATCAGCTTCTGCATTGTCACAGATTTTGTTATATACAATATTTGTACAGTATTTTTATTTTTTTCATTTGGCAAAAATTGAGCCCCTTATCAAAATAAATGAAACTTCTCTTTACAATTTGCGACTCTTCTGACACTCACATCACTTCTAAAAACCTCAATATCAAGAAATTTCTAATATACCATAAAACTTCGATTCTTCAATTGGTAATCTATGTCCATCGCGAAATTCCATGTTCACGTATTTACACAATTTATACATTGATAACATAAGTAGTGTTTTTGGGAACAATTTTGTTTCGACCAATTTTTCTGTGCATTGCATAGTTTTGGAAGGCATCTGTAAGAAACTGTTTTAATTGGAAGTTTCTCTAAGCTTATTGTGCTGTTCAAGACAAAGTGTTTTGTATACACACGTATCGTATCATACACCGGTTCGAAACAAATAGTCAAACAATCGTGATAGGAAAAAAAACTGTAATTGCGGATTAACACATTTTTAGCATAACTTAACTCAAAACGGGGCGTTGTCTTCCACGCCCTACATCAACCAAGGCAACGGAAAAAGTGATACGAGGAAAAAAGTGATCGGTAGAGGTAAAGGTTTAGAGTACTATGTTCTTGACTTCTAGTTCTATGTTAATAATGAGATTGTCTTACATGTAGTAGTACCCCCAAGTAACACGCAGATCTCGCCCAGAAAATTAAACTTGATGTAACTAACCCATATAAGAACTTTTATACCAAAAGTAGCGCCCGAATTACATAAACGCGCCGATTACAATTTTTTAAAATTTCAAATCTTGGATTTTCTTTATGAAAGAATTACACGTAAATTGCAAAAAGGGTACCCTTCTCATTTTTCTATTCATGTTAAGAACACTTGTGATAGTTTTATATCACCTCTTACTTTGTAATTTGTTTATGTATGTTTTTCTGCAATGCACAATGTCCTTTGTGCAATGCACAAGAATGCAATTTCTCTAGTGCAATGCAAAATGTGTTTTGTGCAATTCACAATTTCTTTTGTGCAATGCATAATGTGTTGGGTGATATGCACAATTTCTTGAAGTTGGATTTGGATAGGATAAACATTTATTTGTCTAATGCATCCGCTCCCAGGTTAGCCAA
>JAQFYP010003701.1:0-10574 GCA_034694865.1 Bilobella braunerae
ACCCTCCCCCATTCACTAACACAACCACAGTTGACCAGGCCAATTGGCGAATGTCAAAGAATTCGAAAAAAAAAAAATAGCAATACAAAATTAGCGAGTGGGAGAACGTTATAAGAGCACTGACAATCATCGCTGTAACAACCTTGATACAGCCCGAAACACGGAATAACAAATTTTCGGGTTTTGGAAGTCATTTAGTAATCAGTAAATTAACGATACTCCTGCGCATGACTTTTCATGAAATTTTCAAGTTAGTATGTATTTAGCTAAATGATTAGTTGTCCAATCAAAACAGGATTTGAAGTATCGCTTCCAGCGCTTTTGCTAGCATGTTACCCCTATGGTTCAATGCCTTTTTTTTTCAATTTTGCGATTTTAATTATCAAAACCTGTACTTTTAAAGAAGCACGCACGCATCGCTTTGGAATCAGTAATTACAATGGAGAATTTGTAAAGTGTCTAGCTATCATTTTTATTTTGACCAAACTAAAAAAAATACATTTTGGGCAGAAATTTTACTTGGAAATGGACAATTCAGTTGTACAGTGGAAAAAGACTAATCAAAAAAATTGACGAAATTATCAGCTTTAATCCTGAATTGCATATATAAATTACGCTTAGTCCAAAGATGCTATACCCAGAATTTGGTGTCAATTTTTTATTACTTATAATATATAACAAGTGTTTTATTGCATATATAACTGATGATGATTTTGTTAAATAACATTATTGCAAATATTGCTAAAAATCATCATTGCAAAAATTGATAAATATCATCATTGCAAGTATTGCTGAATTAAAAATTCCCAATTATCTGGCGACGATTCCATGATTTCATGAAATCAAAAACTGAAAAACTTCAAATAAGACTTAGACAAAACAGCCTTGCAAATCGATTGATTCAAAGGTTTTGTTGATTCATAAGATGTGAATAATCCTTAAAACTTTAACCCTAACATACTTAGTCTTAAGAGTTTTATTAATTTTGTATTTATTTTCACTGAAAATCGGACAAATTCAGTTTCTACATTTTGCATCTACATTAAATTATACGGCTTGTTTGACCGCTGAACTTGAAACATCTTTCAAATGATAAGTTCTATAGTTGGTTTCTATGATATGTAACTTCCAAAAATTAATATTTTTCCTCGCGTACACATTACGGTTCATTAATGAGACCAACTTTAAAGTTATAAAAAGTTAAGTAGACAAAACTGCTGAAATATTAAAGTTCATGGAGATGGTCCATTAGCTGAACTTACATTTTTGTGGCAATACAAGACTTACGCATTACTTTTTCATAGATTTTATGGATACCAAGAAGCCACTACAACATGAAGTATTGCCCTCGTGTTAATAATTTATTTTTGAATGATAAGTCGTTTATTTAAATAAGTATGAAGACTCAGACCTTCCTTTTTTCAAGAGTTAATCAATAGACAAGGGTTTTCAAAGTGATTCTTTTAAGTCGCAACTGACTCTACAATGGAAAGCATTGTTTCATTTAAAGCAATTCAACCAATAATTTGGCAATTCAAAATTGGGTTTGCAACTTGTTTCCTTCCCTTCAAATGGAACACTGACGAGCGTAATATGATTGGAATCAGGGGAAACGAATTCTACAAATGGCGTTACGATGCGTATGTTGTGCTCTACAGTTTGAACAATTGTAGACATGTCACGTCGTGCCTGTATTTTACCAGCAAAATGGTGCTTGACGATTGTTTAGATGTAGCAGATCTTGTGTGTGGAGTATTCTTTTTGACCGCGCACGCCATAACTGCAAGTGCACACTTCGGCTTCTTTAACCTCCAAGAAATGTTTGTATTTTCGTTTGATGAACTACTTAACATTGTCAAAGAAAAAGGTATGATGATTGATAAATTTTCCCTTTGTGACAATTGGTATGCGTATTTTTTCCGGTGCTTAGACTGGACTTTTCATTTTGTCAGTAAATGTTTCCCCGAAACGTGAGACTATTTATTAAACAAAGAGTTATACCAACTAATAGTAAAAACATTTACGCAGATGCGTTGAGGCTCAGAAAAAAAGTAATGGTTGAAATGGACTTCAATTTTTATGCTATGAGAATTCTATCATATCTTGTGCTGTGGACGATCATCCTCGGATGTCCGGGAATTATTTTAGCAGTATCCTATCGACTTCCTTTCTTTCGATATATCAACCCTGGCATTTACTATCTACCAATCACAACTCTCTGACTGATTGGCTTTGTCTTTGACTGTACAGTTATTTTACAACTAACTCTGCTCACGTTACTTCACTTGAGTGCGCAGGTCACCAGTTTCAAGGATGCAATTGAAACAAGGTTAGTAAGTAACCTATTTATCGCTTTCCCGTCACGGCATATTGTTTTGCCTAGGAATGTTATCATTATGTAAACTCAGGTTAGGTTTGTTATGCTGAAATTTGTAAATAATTTCTTGACTATCAACACTTTTGATTTGAATGCTTTACACTAAATTAATAATAGACGTATAGACGTATATTAAAATAAAATACGTAATGTAAGCATGTTACTGGAATTTTGATTTATGACAATATTATATACAATATCATAAAATTTATATACAGAGTTCGTCAAATATTCCTGGTTTCACACGCTATATTGATTAAATTGTCAGTAAAAAACTGCAAATTTATGTTAAAATTAAAAATTTCTGAAAATGTTACATCTTTCTTATTTAATGTATGATAGACACATCATTAGACAAGTAATAATTAAATTATTCTGTTCATTCATAAACCTTGAAATGGTACAAATTGAAGTGTAAGTGCGAAGTATTATTAAATCGATATTATTAAATCGATAATGGATAAGCGGCAAGGCACTTAAAGTAAGTTTTAGCATTGTAAAGGAAAGTATGGCATAGTGCATAAAACTATGGCAAATTAAGGAGATTCGCCATAGTAACTGTCATGCCTTAGGACCAGTTTGTTTTACATTATTCTTGGCATTAAGATTTGTTGATGATTAAATTCTTGGTTTCATATTTATCATAGAATGCGCACTACGCTCTCTAACAAAAAGAGAGGTCTGCATATCTTTTATAGAAAGCGACAAGTTCAAAACAGTATTATGACAGAGATGACATACACCTTCGGAGTATTTCTACTCTCCGGCGTGCTACTGCTCATATTACCAGCATTCCTAGCTGTGCGACTATTGACAACTCTCAATCCACTACTTACCTACACCCTCTACATCTATTGGAGCAGCTGCACTCATTGGATTAAAAACTGTACTAGCCCTGGCAAGTGATGTGTACAGAGGAGCAGTTAGATTTAAGCACCATTTAATGCTAATTTCCGATAAGGGAGTACTCACAAATTGCAAGTCATATGCGCCGATTAAAATTAATGTCGCCCACACCTTCGCCATTGGTCCTCTTACATTTCCCAGACTCCTTAATGATGGCGTCATCAACGGACTAATAAATTTACTTGTGCTTACTCGCTCTCGCTCCTAACTTTCTTGTAGTACAGGACTAGCACAAATGCCGTATATTAAATATATGAAATCGTACTGTACGTAAATTAAGAAACGCAGTTTAGAGATGATTTCAGATATTTATTTTTACTCTAATACCAACTAGCGTCTTTACCTCTGTTAAAAAAGTACAATATTCAAATATTGTTTATTATTGTAGTCATAATAAACATATATATATATATATATAGCACTTATAATGGAACATAAGCCTATGCCATCGGAATTTTTCAACCAAATTAATTTATGACGTTGCTACAACATATTTAAGAAGCTTTAAGTATACGGCACCTGCCCATTTTTACGCATGCGCAGAGTAGAAAATGTCCATGAGTTTAGGAAAAAATCCCATAGAAATTGCTGTGTAAAAATTCCTCATTTCAACAAACCTGATTTAAAGCTTAGTAAGTTAACTTTAACAGAAAACCAAAAGTAAGTCTCGTAATGATGTTCAGGTTTTTAAACAGGGTGGCTTATTATTACCATAATAAGCGTTTACTTTAAAGCACTGCTTTATAGCATGCTTTAAAGCAATTACTTAAAAGCAATTGCTTTTTTTTTTGAGAAAAAAGATGTTTTAAATCAAATAATCATTTTTAGACAAAAATCATGAAATGTGCACATTTTTTTTTGAAAATTTGGTCAGGTTGACAAAAGTAATTTAAACCATAGTATGTGCTGTTTTACTGCCTATAAATCGTCGATTAGACAGGGCTTGACTAAATAAAAGGTACCGAAAAGTCGAAACTTAGATGTCCCGGCTGAAACAATTTTCAAAATCATTTAAAAAATAAAATGTTTTCTTATTTCCATGAATCTCTACGATTAGAGTTGCTTAACAACGTAACGTTTAAAACCAAATAACATGTAATACATTATTTGTATTAACTTTACGGTCAATTTTCGCTGCAATTTGTATCAATATTAACCTTGACTTGATTTAAATAAAAAAAAGCAAAAAAACAACAACATGTTTTAAAGCAAAAATCTGCTTTTTTTAAAAAAAAAGCAACCACCCTGCTTTTAAATGTAGTTATTAAGCAGCGTTAGCTGCTTTATGTTTTCGCTCCGTTTGTCCGTACCGCGATTATCTCAGAAACTTTACAATATCTCAAATCTGCTTTTGGATATGAGTTCTTTGAAGTCCGGCCCAGTTCAATTTTATTTTTGTGTGCTTATTGTCCCATTTAGTGGTCAAATGTTGAGCTCAAAAATATTGTTCTAGTATAGCATCAGAAATGGCCCCTATAAAATTTGTTTCTCTTATGAATGGGAACAATATTTTTATATGACAGTTTTCGCTGTGGCACCCCGTTAACCCCAAAAATGACCTGTCTGCTGTATGACCTTTAATGGTCAAGCATTGCATTTTTGCAAACCAAAAATTTAAGGTTGTTTTGATTATCATGGACTACATGCTTTTGTAAAATATATCTGCATTCGCCGTAGCAATCCATATTTGTTTCGAATTGCATGTGCTTGGGTACGGGTTGCACTTGCAACGTTTTGTTTTAAAAGTGCAATTCACATCCAACCTCAACTTCAAGACTCAACTGCATTGTGCACTGATACCCTAATTTCAAATCCAGACGAACATTAAAATTTGTTTGCAACTTCTCGTTTTTGAACACTTAAGAAAAGCCAAACAAGCCCATCCTACGTCGGAAAGACCCAAAAATGAAAAGTACAATCTTCCTGTTCCAGGACCGGCTTGTTGGGCTAGTAAAAAAACGAAAAGGCACGTAATTTGAAATTCCCGCAAAGCGGATGGTCAAAATAAAAGGAAGGGTAGGTAAATGGTAGGGCAGGAACTCATTCGCCTAGACTTTGTCATCAAGCGGGCTTAACCGCTGTTTTACGAGCCAATATTTACAAATCAATATTAATAAATAATAATAAATGAAATAACTACTCAAATTTAAATGTAACAAATAAAATAACACTTTATTGAAATGTGTTATTACATAAACGTACGACACCTGGAAAAAATCTTTCACGATAACAAAAACAAAGTCGCCCTGACAACACAGCTAAACTTCATCAGGAAAACACAATTGAGCGGGAGATATAAATGTTGGAGGTAAAGTCTGCCAGATATCCGCTATTATATCACTCATATTTGATCAAGTTGTGTACTTTGGAGAGGAAAACTGATGATGCACTAAGAATTGAAGCTTGAGAATATTGTTTCTCTTATACATCTAAATTTCAAAACCTTCTTGTAAGGCAGCATCCTCAATTTTTCGAACAATTGCCTTCCAGGGACAAAAGAAGTACACGTCCAGCGGTTGAACCAGCCCAGTTGCTGCGGCTGGTATCTTCAAAATTTCAATTTTTGTCCCTTCTGGTGTGCCACATTGAATGTTGTCCTCAACCACGTACTGAGAAAGTGCATCAACAATTAGAGTTGAATTATTTTTAGCAACTGAAGAGTGCAGATTTTCAAACGAAGACTTGATAGGTTGTTTTTAAACCTTTCCTGTACAAATTGTACTTGATAAAAAACAAAAGAAAGATGACAAATACTTCATTTTAATTTGTGACAGGTGACACTGAAGGGTTCCATTCAAGTTAAGATTTTTTTTTCAGTAATATTTCTAAAGTTCTAATTTCATCTAACTTGCAAATAAAAACCTGAATTTCAGATATTTTTAATTGGGTTTAAAATTAAGTACCATTTTGCAAACATGTAATCGAGGTCAAATTTATTTGTGTTAATAATTATTAGACGACCTTAAAAACTCTAGAAATAGGCTCAGTGGCAAAATAGGGTAAAATAATTTAACCTAACCTCAAACCGTGACCACAACAGCAGCATTTTTTTAATCTCTTACTAATTAATACCTACAACCTGCATTATTAATTGTCCTTAATCAACGGGGTACTAGTGCAACTACTAAAGTTGCTGCTCATGCATTTTAGGAAGGATTCCCAAGATCGTCTTTCAGTTATTAACAGAAATAAGTTTTACCCCAATCACTTTGAACTCACGGAATTCCTTAAATTTTTCATCCTCAGCAACAAAGAAGGATATTGGTACTTATCAATTAAAATTTTAAATTCAATCATTTTAATTTTTATATTACAGGTAAACTTAGATTAAATAAAGCTTCACATAAAAACATTAAATGTTATTGCAATAACAGCTCAAATACTGCATCTTTTTTTAAATTTGTAATTAATGTCGAATGTAATGTCTTTTTGTAATTACTAAAAGCATTTAAACTTTAAATAATGTATTAAACTTATATGTTAAAAGTAATAATTACGGCCATGTAACTTACACTTGCATGAATGCTTTCAGCCGCAACAAATGTTGCGGCTGATGTTAGTATTATGTTAGTAAATGTTAGTATTTGGGTTGCACTTGATCGTGTGACTCTAACCAATTGCCAACAACACAACATCACATATACTACAAAATAGAATTACGATTGTGTCAAGAACTTACACTATACCATATAAAATATGTAACTATACAAAATAGCATGTGATACGTTACGTTATAAAATATTGATTTAATGATACCTTTTGTTTCCAGAAACTTGAAAATCATGAAGTTGTTAGTCTTTGTTGTCGTCATGGCGATTTGCGTTATTTGCGCAAGCTGCGATGAAGTCACATGCATATGCACGGGAAGCACACCCCTTGAAGGAATTGACGCAGTACAAAAATGTTGCAACAACTATGGATCCATGCCCGAAGTTTCTTGTAACGTCAGCGGAGACGAAGCTGAAGTGAAGCAACATTTTGAGAAGTGCTGTAACACTCACGGGCTGAATGCGCTTTGTTTCAAAGTTTGAGCAAAATTTGGAGTTTGAAAAAAGTTCAAATTTTCTAAACACTCAAACCAAAAGCAAATGTGGCTATGTGATTATGTGATTAAAATTTGATACTAATTGATTCGATATGAACCGCGTATAATTTGAATGAAGCAATAAAGAAAGCATGTTACAACGATATTTTTTTTACAAATCCATGAGTTGGAAAGGTATGTTATTTGTCATTGAACTTGTTTAGTTTCCTTCACATATGCTACATGAATTAAACAAGAGGGCAAAAACTTAGAATAAAATAATATGACATACGTTAGTCTAGTACCCACAACAAATAACCACTATTCAACCAATGACACAAGCGGCTGAACATGCCATGTTTTGATTATTCCAACCCAAATTTGGTTGAAGCAATTCGATTGAAGATGTCTTCAACACGACGAAGGCAATTAGTTTATCAGCTGGGCTACAATTTGCATGCACAAAAAGTACAGCTCGGTTATGGAAACAAGCCTACTTATAAAAAAAAAATAGCGCCGTTAAATTGCTGAAGCCAAACAAGCCGTCCTCGGACACTTTATATTAACTTCTGGGTCCTCCTGTTTTAAGATCGGCGTGTGTGGCTAGTTTTTAACACAGAATTTTTCACAGTTTTTAATTCCAATAGTGTCTTGATCATCATCGTTTCCCTTACTTTATCGTGCATAAACTTAATATAACAAAGTTATGAAAATGGCAATACGTTATATACGGTTTAGTATCACAATATTTTACTAACGCAACAACGCAAGACAAAGACTGCGAACCTTTCTTTATTAAACCAAATTGTTTGCATTAACTGTTCAGTACATGTTAGGTAACAGTGGCATCAGGTCAACTAGCGGGCCTAGCCATCGTCACACCAGCCTCGAATCCCTTCACCATCTGTCGGATTTCCTTCATTGTGCCTGTTGTTTTACCCGTCTTTACAGGCCACGAACCAAATAGTTTGCGTATTTTTATAGCTGTTTGTAGAATTGATATTCAATTCTAAATTTCTTTAAAATGCCATCTAACTCTAGTTTAAAAAAGATTAGAAAAGTCTACAAAAAGATTTTTTCTACAGAAGGCAAATGGATGGCAATGAATGCAAGCGGTTTCGACTCTTTCAGCGTTCAGAGAGTTAGAGTCCTTTTCTGGTGCATAGTTCGTCACTTTCCCCTACAATTCCGCTCTATGGTTTAAATTTTGACAAACATCGGAGTTTTTATTTCATTGTGTCATTCAGCTCAAATAATGCAATTATGAAAAACGTTGACCTGATCGCCAAGACTTTGACCCCTATAGAGGTCACCAAATGCCAACTTGGGGTCAAGGTTGTAGAATATCCCTTGAAAGGTATTGGCAAGAGGAGTCAAAAAATTGTAATTAGTGACCCTGAAAAGTCCCCTGAAAGTCTGAAAGGTATAATCCCAGAGGTCACCATATGTCAACTTAGGGTCAAGGCCGTGCAGGGTATCCCCTGAAAGGTAATAGCAGGGGAAGTCAAAAAATTGTACTTGGTGACCATGAAAGGTCTTGGTCATGCAAGCCGCATGCCTTAGGGCCAGTATGTTTTACAATTTTACAAGTCTTGGCAAACAAATTTGTTGATAATTAAATTCTTAGTTTTATTTGTATCATAGATTGCACACTACGATCTCTATAAAAAAGAGAGCTCAGCATCGCTTTTATAGAAAGCGACAAGTTCAAAATAGTATAATGACAGAAATGACCTTCGGAGTATTCCTACTGTCTGGCAATTCACTGATCATATTACCAGCATTCCTAGTAGTGCAAATTTTGACAACTCTCAATCTACTAGTTATTGGAACCACTACGTCTATTGGCATAGCTGTTCTCATTGCAATAAAAACTGTGCTTACTCTGGCGACTGCTGTATAAGGATCAGTTGGATTTAAGTATCATCTTATGCAAATCTCAAACAAAAATGTACTCGAAAATTGCAAGTCATATGCGCGTCAATTTACTTGTGCTTACCCGCTCCTAACTCTCGTGTACATAACTGGTTTTACTCAGTACTTATGTTCATACTGTAAAACTTACTTCTTTCATTTTCTAGAAATTTCTGGCAATTCAATATGTATTGTCTAATTAAGACATGTATTTGCAATATCAGTAAGTTTCTGACATGGTTCACATGGTTAACCCATGGTATCACATGGTTCTTGTTATACATGAAACAGCCTCAGACAGGTTAATTAGCCAAAAATTATGCTTGAACAGTATGCTTGACATTATTCTGAATGAAATTGAAGGTAGCAAAATTATTAGCAAAGTAAGCACATATAACATTTGTGGACCTACTTATTGTATACTATATTTTATAACACCTATTCTACTTATTAAAGGTGTTTTTATCTCCATGCTTTATAATTAGCGAATGAGCTGCTTATGTGTTTGTAACATAACTGTTCTACGTGCGAGACTTGAAAGTTCAAATGTTTAGTAGTGCTAAAACGTTCTAACAAACCGTTTCCACGCGCGATACTCAAAAGTTCAAAAGTTTCATTGTGCAGGGTCCACCCTACCCCAAATTGCTGTTCGGTTACTGCAAATACAACCACACTTCGCTTATAGTTCCTACGTTCCGGACTAAAAAATGGAAGCTTACATACAAATTTATATATATGTCCCTCTCATTTTTATGAAACCTGGGATGCAGTAACCGCAAATAAAATAAAATCACACTGTCCTTGCACGTGCTGGATTGGCTTGTCAAGTCATATTGCTTAAATTCTAGTTCCATAAATGGGTGGAAATAGGGATTGAGTATTCTGGGTAGATGACTGTACAGATATTGTCCGGAGCTCAAGGGGAACTCTGCTTGCCCAGCTGCGGAAACTTGTAATTTAAAATACAAACAAAATATCCTTTTATCCTTTAATCTAAAGATATGTTCCAAAAAATGCTTTCACGTTACTGTATTATTAAGTACTAGCAAAAACTCGGAAAAACAATTTAGGAAATTCAAATTCACTGTTTTGTTGTTCATTTAGCGATCATCAAATTCATGGAGAAGGGTCAGATTCGCGCGACCAAAAGAGGTTTTTAATTTTAATCTCCGGACTCTCCTAATTACTTTAATGCCTATCTATGGGAGCTAATTTTTAGCCCGAGACAGGTCTTATGTGCATGTCATGTCTGTCCGTCTGCGACACGCTAGCGGACAAACCACATGTCACCATGGAAATTCATTTTTATAGTTAAATTATTATTTGTAAAAACAGGTTTAAGCCAGGGCTTAT
>JAQFYP010003702.1:0-10572 GCA_034694865.1 Bilobella braunerae
TTCATTCAGTTCTACTTGTATTCTTTTCCATAACGTTAACTTGCCAACAGCAATTAATTCTGTATTTCAAACTTTTGTAACTGGCACTACTCAAAATATTTCTAATGGAGTGGGACTGGAGTAATCAGTGATATTACCTTGATTAATCCCATTGTTATTCTAGCCGATGTCAAACCTCCTGGGTATCGGTACGGAAAAGGTTTTAAAATTGTGCCGGAAATGATTCCGGAACTCATTGTTCCTGACTTGTCGGATTGTAAGGTAAGTCTATAGTATAGTAGAGCGACCTGCGACTTCATCCTCTTTATTTTAGTTAGTATTTGTATTACTTAGGTTCGCTGTTAAAGTTAAAGGTGCTTCGTTTGCCGTCAGCCTTATTAGTGAATTTTAGAATGCATTATTTGTAGTTTATTGATATGTTTTTGAGTTCGTTTTAAGTTAAGTTAATCGAAATTTTGCTTTTCATTTCAGCTAAAGCCTTACGTTACTTATCGTGCAAATGACGTTACTCAAGAAGAATTCACAGCAAAATCTCTTTTCTCATTTGTATATGGAGACAAAATCAAAAAGGATTTCGAGTAAGGACCCATTTAAAGCACAACCTTTTCATATTCAACGTAATATCTTAAGGAGATTTAAAATGTTGTTTATATTAGGAGCGGTCGTATAGATGGTGCTGGACAGCCGCTTGAGCCGTCGCCAGAGGAAACCCTATCCGCAGAACACGCTTACTTGAATGCACGTAAAACCGGGTCAGATATCTTTAGTGAAAGAGTACCTGAACACTGGGAATGTTTAAATTTAAAAAAGAGCTAGGTTTCTCCTTAAGATGGTGTTACCAAAAACAAAGGAACTAATTTCCGTGATTTGGTTTTGCAATTGCAAGTGCAACTATCTTTTGGCAAGTAGTTTCTGTAATTTTGATAAACTTCGCAAATTCAACTATGCACCAAACGTTTAATTCGATATTTTCATCAACATGAATCCGCAACTCTGACTAATTAAATTACCTTAGTTTACATTCAAGGTTACGTCTAGTGTATTATTTCCTATCAGACTCTGAGCATGAGTTATCCACCAGGAAGTATGCTACAACTTTGAACTTGTACTAAAATAAACATAGCCTGCCTGGTGTCTTGTAAATTTGCCAAGATTATTGCTACAGCATGAGCTTCTTTTATCTAAATTGTTAGAAAGAGAAGCTGCCTTGTGGATGGCGAAGAAGTTATAAGTAGCCAGCCTTTCGAGGAAGGGTACATCTTGTACTAAAATGACTAGAAAATTGATGAGTTTACAAGGGACGGGTTTAGGATCCCGTGGTGGGTGAGGTGTCCATCTTGTCCTGGGGTGGTGCTACTGGTGGGGAGGTCTCTTCTGGAAGATGTATGTTTTTATCCCAAGGGTAGGGATTGAGTGAAGACGACAAGTGGCTCATCTGGGACAACAAGGGACTCAGCCTGCTGAGTGAAGTTTTGGAGTCTGCTAATTTACAGTCACCCAATGTGACCGGAAGTGATTGCCAAGCAGCATCGGTGGAGGAAAGTCTTGCCTCGGCTTCTAGCTTTACACATTCGCTGGACTCGTCATCTTCCTCGTCCTCTTCTGCATGGACATGAAGACGAGATTCCTCTTCCGATATAGGCCGAAAGACGCGATGTTCATGTCCGAGCGTGTTTTGCGCCGCGCCACCGCCGGGTAGCGGCGGAAGGACTATGGGCTGTTGTTGTGCCAATTTGTAGGATTGTTGGCGTAACACTGCTTTCCTGGAGGAATCAGTGTCATCCAGTTGCGATAGCTCTGCAAAAACATTTTTGTTTTAACATAAGATAGGTAGTAGGTTGCTCTTTTAAACGTAACATGAAAATAAGATTGAGTTTATTCTAGTTTAATTACTCATTGGAATTATTATGCAGTTGTTCTTACCTTGTTCCATGCCTCCGCCGCTGCGTCTGTTTTGCAGACGCAACGTCATGAGCTGACGATGTAGTTGTGACGAAGTAGCACCAACCTCCGTGCTCAATCCCGTTGTCAACTGACTGTTCCCGCTACTGCAGCCAAGGCCTTGGTCTCTAGCCAGCCAACTCATTTCGGGTAACATTTTCCAGGATTCTGGAAGACTTGGCCTCTTCGCTGGAGAGCAGAGAATGTTCAGCGGCAGATCAGCGATTCCACCTTCTCCAGCGCTGCCTTCTTCGTCTGTATCCAGATCTCGATCTCGTCCAACCCAAGTCGCAGTGTCCATTTGAGCCTTGTCAGCCAACTCAGCCACGCCCCCAACTCTAGCACCGCCCTCAAGCTTAGTTGTAAACGGCATAAACCGCCTTCCAACCAAACCGTCCGACGCCCTCCGGCCAAGTCGAAATTCCGTAGGCGATCCTTGAAAATAGAAACAAAAAATTATGCAAAGTGTTGAAAAGTATATAATTTTTTTTAATTCGAAATGAATTACCAGGAGCGTGCGCTGGCGGGACCCAGAGCCTGTCCGCTGTAAGACACGGCCCAGGTGACAATGGCGACTCCGGGCCGACAATTGAATTTCTTCGTTCTTCACTTCGAGCATTTCCAGCACCGCCGGTACAAGATGGCAATGACGCTGCGAGACCACCGGGTTCCCAAGAACTATCCCAACTGCTCAGAGTAGTTCCGCTTCCGCTCACGCTCTCCCGAGGTGACCCCGAAGTCTGATATTTTAATTAGAACAAGCTGTAATTTTCACTGCTACATAAATTTCTCACATTTTTTTTTATTATGTAAGCTTATGCTTACCTGCGACATGTCCGTGCTGACCAAGACGCTCGAACTTGTACTCCCACCAACAGGCCACTTCCACTCGCTTCGTTTTGATGGCAAAATTCCAGAGTCAATTGAAGAACTATGCGTACTGAAAGCACAGCTCAGCTCGGCATCCCATTGGCTGTCCATATCGGCAACGCCTTCGTCAATTGAACTGGTTTGAGATGGCCCACCGTGCGAAGGCCGAGTGGGCTTCCATTTTCCACTTTCGGGAGCGCCACCTTTATGGAAAAATCTCATCAGTCTTGATTTCTCGAATATTAGGAAAACTGAAAAATCATAAGCTTTCACCTGTGGCAGTTGGAAGCTGGGCAAAAACCGCATTTGCGTCAGCCGATGTCCCTGGCACCATTTTCCGCATTGCATGTTCCGCAATTGAGCTAGGCCTCCTCGGAGTCCTTCGGCAGGTACTTGAGTCTGTTGAAAGCATTCTGACGGCAACGGGAGGTCCACGCCCTTCTGGACGATGCTGCCGAAGTCTCTCGAGGAGGAGAAAGTATATTGCTGAGTGATGATCGTAACTTTGCTGTCTCAGAGACTGGTTAAAGGATAGTTCAGACATTAATTAGGATTTACTAACCTTCAAGGTTTGCGTTATTTTTACCTCTCTTGTTCGCGAAGAATCGATTCCGAGGCTACTCATTAGTCTCAGGATTTGTTCATTCGGTTCTGTAATTATGTCAGGTACGAGTCCAGGATCCAAGTATTGCTTTGGATTCACTGCGCTGGGAAGAGGGTGTCCAGGAGTTGGTAACAGTCTTGGCTGCCCATCCGCTTGCATCCAACGATGCCTCTTGATTTGTTCGATTGAGAATCGACGAGACGGATCACGAACCAGCATTTTCCGTACAAGTGACTCGCAATCTAAAAAAAATCGAAACAAGGTATTTGTTAACCTTTCTGGAAATAGCATAGTTGGAGGAAAGGGCATTAATAATTAATGAAATTTATTTTGAGACGTCAATACCTGAACTCATAAAATAAGGAACCCTGTAACGAGCCGAGAGTACTCGATCTCGGAGAGCGGGTAGCGTAGGCGCGTCGAATGGCAGTGCACCGCAAACCAAAACGTACAAAACAACGCCTAGGCTCTGGAATTTAATGAGAAGGAAACGTATATGGATTATTTCATTTGCTCAAATTAATTGCAGGGTGGACATGCCTGACCTTTGAAATCTGACACATTGTGGTTTATTTGTATGGGAGAAAGCGAATTATTGATTGTGGAACTTTAGTGCGGTGTTTCATGAGCCACCAGAGAGGAGTAAACCCACCAATTATTTCTTCGGAAAGTGCAAGGCCAGGCCTTAATTGCGATGCTTGATTCTTACCCAAATATCCACTTCGGGACCAGTGTACTGGCGCCCTTCAAATACTTCTGGGGCAGCATAGGGAGGTGACCCGCACCACGTAGACAAAACTGCTTCCTGTGACCACCATGTACTGAATCCAAAATCTGCCACCTTTAGCGTCCCTTCCATGTCCAGCAAAAGATTTTCTGCCTAGAGACCGACGCATAACTTTCAGACTTAAGGACTAGGACATGGTAGACTTTTTGGTAAAATTATAATGCTTACCTTAAGGTCCCGATGTACAACACCTCTACGATGGCAGTACTCAACGGCTGACACGACCTGCCAGTAGAGCCTCCTCGCCGAAGGTTCAGGTAACCGGCCATGCTGTGCAATATGATCTAAAAAAAATTATTATAATTTATTATAGCTCATTTTTTTTCTAAATACGTCTTTGATTGACATTCGTGATGGAGAGCTAGCCCCAGAAGGCAACATTTTGTGCTGACTTATTAAAAATCTGCTCCACGTGGAGAAGGAGAAAAAGAGAAAGTTTTGCGTCATCAATGGCCATTGGGTAGGGAGAGAGAGAAGAAATGTTTTAATTCGTTCTCACAAGTTTGGAATCATATAAAAAAATTCTTTCAAAAGAGGTTTTTTGATGATTATATTTGAGTTTGGATGAGGCGCAGGGAAAAGATGCTGCAGAACGCTGCAGCGATATTGGGGAAAACCATTGACGACATTTGGAAGGAGTCCTTAGCCTTCTTTGACATTCTGATACCCTCTGCTGAGCGAAGTTCTTGTAGAGAGAAAGTGAGATTTTATGGAAATGTCCTTTTCATTACGGTACTGGTTGATTATAGGTTGAGATTAGTGGGTGCATAGGAGGAATGACGCAAGTGCTTCCGTCATTCCTAGATCTAACTTTGTTGGGGAAGCCGAAGAAATTCATCGATCGAGGCCTATGAGCTAAGTGGAACACCTAGGAAAGCTACATCTTTTTCGATTTCTAGGTTCTGCCGACCCAACTCGCACTTGGAGCAGATCTGCGTGGGATGCTTGATTCAGAAACTTGAGAATAAAGCAGGGTTAGCGAAGCCTTTATTTCCCCCCGCTCCTCAGGGGAGGCATTTTACTCGGAATTCAAGGTATGCCCACCGTACTTTCACCAGAGAGAAACCGTTAAGTTAAGCACTTTTGGTCGGAGAAAGCTTACCTTTGGGGAAATGAGTGAGAAAATGGAACAGTAAATGAAACGAATGTCGCTAACATTTTGGAGGTACATGCAGAGCAACGCTACGCTAGTTATTTTTGAAGATTAGGAAGCCCAAATTTTTTGTGCCACGATTTTTACTTAGAACGTTGATTATCGGTTTATTTCTGATTTTATATTTTATTGGGAACTAAGATTTTACATTATCATTTGAAAAGTCAATTATTATTATAAAGCACGGTAAACTTCAGCCAGATTGGTTATCAATTTTTGTACTATTTTTTGAATTTTTCTTGACTGATATAACGGTGTACGAAAGTTAAGTGTGTTGAGTCTGGAAGTAAAGTTGTTTTGGTTATTTTGCTATTACTAAGGCTAATGGAGAAAACTGGGTAGGACTTTCTCTGTACTTTCTCATTAGGCGGAGAAAGTTGTCGGTACTTTATTTTTCTAAAAATTTGGAACTAGCTCTAGGCAAAATCAAATCTGTGTTTATTCTCGAATTCTCTTAAAATATTTCTCAAAACTCTTACCAAAGATCTCCCCTTGATGCGCATACTCCGTGACAATGTAAAGCATGTTCTTAGTTTCCATTACCTGTGGCCAAATCGAATTCAATTGTTAACTTCATTTTTTAGCCATTAAATGGAGGTGAAAGTGCTGGGATTAGACGTATGGAAATTCAATTAAGGAAGTGAAAGCCACGTGTGTAAAGTTCTTTGAGTTCCTTTCACTTTGGAAATGGAGGACACTCTAGTTTGACTCATTTCTTTCTTTTTGCATGCTGGAAGTACTTTTTTTCTGGAGTCTATTTTTAAATCAAATGTTGGCAATAGAGTGAAAGCGTAGGGAAGGAGTTAATTTAATTTTCCTTTGAAGCACTTACTTGGTATAACCGAATAATGTGGGGGTGATGAAGTTTTTTCAGAACACGGACCTCCCGGTAGGCTCTGCGAAGATCAGCCGCCCCTAATTGAGTCTTATCAATAATCTTAATGGCAACCTGTAATTCGACAAGGATCGTTTGAGCATGGTCATTTGTTAGTTTACATTAAGCAGAAAATCAAGTTGTTTCAATCACAGACTATTCAGATTTTGTCACCTGCAGCTCGCAGGTTACAATACAAGAACAATCATAACAACCTCCGGATAACGAGTAATTAACACACAAATTACCTCGGTTTTCGTTAAGCGATGACGTGCCAGCTTGACTACTGCAAAATTCCCTTTTCCAATTGTTTTTTCAATGTCGTAAAACCCAACGCGGATGGGTGTTTTCTTGTCGGTCATTTTTACAGTGATTCTATTGGTGGCGCTTCGAAGGCAATCTTCCCACTTTCACCGTACTTTCCACCAATCATTAATTAAGAAAAGTCTTTGTTGGAGCGTGGAGTTGATTATCTTAGTAAACATTGTACAGAGGCTTTTTTCACAAACAGTTGTAAATACTGAACACTTTCGTAATATCGAAACTTATCGTTACGTCTATTTCTAGGAAAAGAGTCATTCATGGATCCTCACCACCCGTGTACCTTTGAATCGTTATTGTCCTGAGTTCCATTCTATAAAAATGAAAACGCTATCGCTGCCAAACTAGTTCCTTAAACATAGGGAAATGGCTAACCATATCTTAACTATTGCTACCATGAGTAGCACAATAGGAAACTGATAAATGAGATCCAGATGCTCAGACGCATAACGTCAATCTCCCAATTCTGAAGTGCTCCACTTCCATTTTGTCACCTACGAATCAGGTATAATAATGTTTACATTTAAATACTATCTCACAATGTTCCCCTGTCGTATGCTCAGCAATGAAACGCTCAAAACTACCGGATAACGCACAACTCTGCTACTGTCTCACTGATCTCAATCGAGAACCTGACCTTGTCCTTCTTGGCTCACAACCAATTAATATTCAAAAACATTCAAGAGCACTAGACCAAATCTACCCGTCCTAATCCCACACGACCTACCACTTATTTCCGTATACAATATTCCATACTTCCCATTTTAAATTTAAACTAACTTCAAAATCTAAGGACTGGTTAGTATAAACATTGTGGGAGTAATGAGTCCACTTTCACCGGATGCTGATCATTGATGAAAAAATTGCCGATCTCTGTAAGGACAAGCGGAGAATCGCACAACTTCCAATGCAGCGATGATTTCCTAATCAGGGAATCTGTGATCGTTTCAGATTCAAATCCAGCTCAGCACGTGCCCGATACTCGCTAATACTTTCCTTATCAGAAAATTTTGTTTGAGAGAAAGTCACGGGAGCGACATCTTGGCCATTGTGGTGCCTGAGCTTTCCATTAGACTTTTCACTTGATTCAGATTCTGATTTATCTCTATTTCGGAAAGGTCAATGTCAACAACGGCCACTTTCACTGTGTGGTGTTTGGAGTCGGAGGACGAAGACCGTGACCGTCCGAAGTGCCAGGCGTCCAATGGGAGACTAGGAGAGAGTTTGAGGGGGATACTCGGAGAAAGCTCGAGCTGGAGAGGCTGGAAGGGTGTTGAGAGCTCTGGGTTTTTGGAGTAAGCGTAGTAGTAGTACGCTTTGATGATCATAAGCCTCGACCTACGGATCCTAGACGGAGGCTCAACATTTCCTTTTGGCAGAGGTTGGGGCGACTGTGCTTGGGAAAGGTAGGACCGTGGGCCAAGGAGGGGAAGACGCTCAACTTGGAAGGGGAAGTGGACAGGGAAGGCTTCTTTTGGTGGATTCTGACGCAAGAGTTGACGTGGACGCCTACGTCAGAGAAAGTTCCTTTCCTTCAGAATGTATGAAATCGTTAAAGTTGTCAGGGCTCTGGCCCACATCCATTCCTCTTTCTCTTGCCAATCCCAATAAAATGTCTAATATCACCGATTCAAAAAAATACTTTCGTTTTCTAGACCTTCTGCTTCATTTTACTAAGGCCTTTCCTTTGAGCTTCTCCTTTTAGCGCTGATAACTTTACGACTTTTTTGAAAGACGTGGATGACAGGAGGAGGCTTTATGAAACGTAGCCAATAATGGAACGGAAGAGCAGCGGAATTCCGCTGAAGTGAGACGACTTGACACCTAAGAGCGTCATTGCAATGATATACATACGTACGAGAATGGCAACAAAACGATTGATTTCGAAGGACACGACCTAAACAGAAGGTTGTCATTGATAAAGGGATCCTTTCATATTTTAATTTCCCTTTTGAAAACCATGTCTCTATTTAGCCATGAGAGGTGTTGGGTGTTTAAGATCTAAGAAGGCAAAGGTTATGAATTAAATAAGTTCCTCCTCTGAAGAAAAATGGTTTCGGATTGTTCTCAAAAGCTAAGAAAAGCTAGCAAATTGTTAACAAAAATCGAAGATGATAACAACAGTAACTTGCTTATAGATGTGCTTACAGGTGTATAGAAAAAATAATCGTCTTTATCAATTTTTTTTAATTAGTTAACGCGTGCTTCTTTTTTACTAGCTTCTTTTTTTTGTTTTATGAAAACAATAATTAACGATGGAATAGACTTATAAGTACTTTGAGAATAGAATTTATCATTTTAATTTCCGTAGACTAATTCAATTGGCACAATTTATTTTCAGATTTGTTGAATGGAAAGGTTGCAAAAACACAATTTTCTTCATGAAAATACTTTGATTTAAACAACAGCATATCTCTTTCCAAACTTTGATTTCCAATATCTCTGATGTCAGTGACGTAAATGAACACCGTAAACATAATTTGGGCATTTCACATTTAATTGCGGAGAATGTCTTAAAATCTGAAAGCTAAGCTTCGAAAATCGAAAGCGAGCGTAGTCGTAAACATCATCCAGAAAGAGACTAGGGAAAGATGAATAATACTGCAGTTTAATTAAAAATTAAATTAAAAAAGGAGGTGGGAGACTTTTGTGATGCCCTTATTGTTAGATCCACTGATCTCCTGAACTTTGTACTGTGTATCTTTGGGATTTCGATTAGTAATTGGGACTGGGATGAAGAATGGCCCTTGACAAAGATGCTGGAATGAATGAAGGGACGAGCGAAGGAATGACGCAACACTTCACTTTCTCTCTCAACTTTCACTGCATCACCAACCAACATTTTGTAAATTACTTTCACCACCCACCTTCCCTTACCTTTCACTCAATTACCTCCCATCGAACCAATCCTCAATGTCATCTGCATTACCCCATTAATTAGGCTCCTGCAACGCTATTTACAGAACCACCTTTCTACCCGCCATCCGCATCCCCAACTTAGCATTTTATAACCTCTCCAAACAGAAATCCGGCTCCTATAATTACATCCACCATTCACAAATGTCATGTGCAAGTGCAACAACACGCAAACTGTTTTTCATTTTCACAGTATGAAACATGACTTCCACCTCATCTGCTTGCACTTAATTATTTTTTTTTTTTAATAATAAAACGCCAAGTGGTGGTAGAGCTAATAAAATTTAAAATAGGAACAATAACAGGCTTTCACGATGAATGGCAATTAAGAGAATAATGTAAAGTGGCTTAGCGTTTTGCAAAAGAGAAAAAAAAGCGTGAGAAAGGTTAGAAAGATTGGTATGGGGAAAATAGAGCACTTAATAAGTCCATCCCTCTCAGCTGGTATCTGGGAGACGCGTCGCCATATAAGAACAAATTTTTTTTAAATATTTCTATAGTTAACTAAGTAACAGCTAGTTTAAATTAACGTTAACAAATTAATGGCCTTGTGATTCCGATTCGCTTCGAAGAGAGATCAAGCACTTTGCATGATAAGACAAAATTCAAGCGAAGATTAACATTTGACTTTGACAAGTCAAGTTTCAAGTATTTTTGTCACTGGAGTTAGTGTCAGTTTCAGGTTCACCGTAGTCATCGATAGGCAATCAATTGGTTTAGAACAAATCGATTTGTAAAGGATACATTACAATGGGCATAACGAATCTGGACGAACAAGTAAGCGAACCGTGATTATTAAAGTGACATTTAGAAATTTGCACTAAAAATACTACCAAGAAGAAATTTAAATTTTCTTTTTTTAGTTTACCTTCTACGCGTCCTACCACCACGATCGCTTGAATAAATTGATACACGTAAGACTTTTATGAACAACGTAAGATAAAGGGAGCTATAATGGCCATCTCGTTAAACAAGACAGTTGATTTAAATCAATTGAATTGGATCAATGGAAATGGTAACAAATAAATTGTCTACAATCACAGATCATTTGCGTTTGGCCGATCGTATGGAGTGCATTGGTTTTGGCCCAGTATGCTTCCTTCGAG
>JAQFYP010003703.1:0-10572 GCA_034694865.1 Bilobella braunerae
GTGACGCTTAGCGTCACTTAAGTTAATTAGTTAATTTGAGGGGTTAATTAAGGGGGTAAGTGGCAGTAATGCCACAACACTTTCCAAGTTCTGGTGTGTCGTTTGAACCTCTCTGTATTTGTAAAATTGGACTTACGTTATTCTTGAAACCCTCTGTTTTTTTTTCTAAAATTTGGCTTATCGTATTTTTGAAACGCTCTATATTTCTAAAATTTGCTAATCGGTAATTTTGAACCGCTCTGTATTATTTCTAAATTTGACTTACCGTATCTATCAATTAACGTCGACGTAAGTGTTGCCTTGATCTTCTTTATGTCTCAAATACTGAACTGCTTTAGCGATGCGAGAATACTTAATAAGTGGAGCTGAATACAAAAAAGTAAAGAAAAATATACCGAGAATTTTTTATTTATCAGAAACTTTAACTTTAGTATAACACAATATAAAGTATCAAAGATTGTATAAAAAATAATGCGTTTTGAACGCAAATAGCGTGTCTTACTGATGGTATAAACATATTGTTAACCGTTAACGGTTAGGTTAGGGCTTAGGTAATGTTAGGTTCGGTTTTTGTTAGGTTAGTCCGTGCAAATCAGTATTGAAAAATGTTTAGAAATTCACAAAAATGTAGAAATTGTAAATTTTGTGCTAAAAACTGTTTATAGATAATTTTTTTTATTAATTTTATAAAAAAGTTTGGAAAATCTGAGTGGTTTCTCAAAACTAATTAGCATTTAGTACTCAGGCCTCAGTGACAAAGCCTAATTAATTTTGGAATTACGACCTAGGGTTTCACACCTTAAAATGATAGTTTTTAAACACAAATTTTAAATTTAGTGCTTCCGCTTTTGAAATGAAATTGAACTATTTGAATTCAAATTTCAAAACAAGCCTTGTGTTTGAAACGGGGTATAGGATATCTCGATAAAGTTAGGATAAAATATCTGCTATCTATTATTTTACCTTTATGGTTCCAGTCTCTGTGGCTACCTCGACCGCTAGGAAGTGACCTATTTCTTTTATTAAAAACTGTGAAAGTGAGGGATATGGTAAGTGCGTGATCGATGATCATAGAAGAAAATCAACGGTTAATTTATTAAATGAAAGCGGAAGACCTTCTTTCAAAATTTTTTAAAAAATCTATGTAGAAAAAAAAAAGGAAATGTATTCGACAATTTCCAATTTGAAGCGGTGAAAAAATTTGGAACAAAAGATGGGTTGACGCTGACGTTGAAAAGCGTTTTGTCTAGAACGGAATTTCATATTGGATCCCTCACAACAACAAAAAAACGTTTTTATTTAACGTGAGCGTTTTATTTTTTCAACTAGAGAATTAACCCGTCCTAAGACGGGTTAATAATTGATTTATTAAATAAAATAATAATATTTAATTGCAACACAGCAATGGCAGTTTCTTGACATGCACTTCGACTTGTGTGCAATGGCAATTTGAAAAAGTACAACCTTTGCAAATGCAATACAATGACATGGTTTGTTTTGCAATTGCAATAAAAGAGAATACATGTGAGGAAACTCGTGTTATTGGAATTTCACTACAAAACCTGCTTTGTTTTGCAATTAAACCATTCGCCGTCAGCGTTTATATAATGTAATGAGTGCAAAATATTGTGAAGAACGCCTTGTACGTCAAATGCGCCAACATGTGCCCTACATGCTGTATTGCAGGGTACAAATTTCACAATTTTGACAAGATTAAAAAACAGAACGTTTTGAGAAAACGTGCTGTGACACCACTCTGATTGGAAATGGAGTTGTTTTCAAAAATTAATTTATAAGTTTTTTTTTAATGGAGCTCAATTTGGTGAGGCAAGATCAATTTAAATGAAACAGAAAAAAGAAACGACATTAAAGCAATCGTGCATTTGGACTTCACATTTGGCTTTTTACAATGAAATTATTTGACATTTTTTTTCGATGGCTTTCGAAAATAGCAATATAAAAGTCGGTCTGATTTCGAAAAAGTTCGCCTAATTTAGTTATTTTAGAAAAATCAAGTTCCTTTTCCAGAAAGCGTATGTTCTAAATTTGTTGTTCAGTTATTTTATTGAACATTCATTTTACCAGCAATTTCCCTTGTTCTAATAATTTTGAAAGTGTCATTTCATTAGATGTAGACGAAACCTCATTTTCAAAATTTGGAAAAACACGTAATTTGACTTTGAAAATATTTATGGATTTGGAAAACGGGATGACATTGAGCGGAAGACATGGTAAGGCTTAAGTCAAAGAAGATTGGACCTTGACCTTTGACCTGTGGGGTCAAAGGTCAAGGTAAAATAGTAAAAATAAATACGATATTTTAAACCTTACAATGGAACCTCGCGAGCTTGTACACGCCAATCGTCATCATTGTCACATATGTTATAAAGTAGTCATATAACATTGCTTGTATTTAAGAATTAGCGGCCGATATTCATTTGGAAATTTTTTAAAATTTTTGAATTTTTGAATTTTTTTTAGAATCTTTATGGGATTTAACACGCTAAAAAGAATGATTCAATGCACTATCGTGTTAAATCCCATAAGGATTCTGAAAAATTTCAAATTTACAAAATTTTCAAAAAAATTCAAAATAAATATCGGCCGCTAATTTTTATATAAAAGCAATGTTATATGACTACTTTACAAGATATGTGACAAAGGTGCCGATTGGCGTGTACAAGCTCGCGAGGTTCCATTGTTAGAGATGTTACTCCAAACTGCAAAATAAAAATAAATTTTACCTTGAAATCATAGAAAAAGTGGCTTTTAGTGGCTTTGAAAATGACGAAATAAAAAATCCCTCCGATTTATAAAAGTTTGAAGGGAAAATGAAGTTCTGTGTTCAAAAAGTGGTTGTTCTAAATTCGTTGTTTATTTAAAACACAATTTAGCGCAGCTTAGCTGACCCTCTTATTCTAAAAATTTTAGACATAAAAATGTCATTAGGGGCTTACATTTTCATTACAATTTTGCATTTTCAAAATTTTTGACAAAACATGCTATTCCACCTTCAAAATCTGAAAAATTAAATAAATCTAAAATAAATCTAATAAATCAATCAAAATCAAACGTTTTTTTATGATTCATCGTCTTGTTATGAAGTGGTTATTAAGATGCTGGAGAAGGATGTGATTATTTGAATTCCGCCCCCTTTTCTTGAAATTTTTTATAAAACCTGCAACTCCAGAACTGTAATTCTTCTGAATTTGAATAATTTAATTTGAAACATCAGCAAAGTTAGACAAATTAGCGAAAGGCCCATAAAATTTTAATTTTCAAACAGGATTTTTAAAATCTTGTTTTAAAATTGTGCAGAAATTGGCTGGCAAATGGTATGGACATGTAGAACTTCTTTGAGAAGTAAAATCTACATTGAAAATAAATGACAAAATAAGTTTTTTTAAAAAATGTTTTAAAAATATGGGGCAATGTTTAACTGTTGGCTTTTTTGAACGTGGTTTGAAAATTGGAAAAATACTGTTTTTTGAAAGTTTGAACGAAAATGAGCTAAAGTCAACTGTACATTTATTTTTGTCTGTCCTTTTTTGAGTAATTTTTCGAACGGCTTTAAATAATAAAAGTTGCCTAATTTAAAAAAAAATCATTTGAATTTCAATGTTTCAAATTTTTGAATAAAGTACTAAAGTTGTTTGAACAAAGCCAAGAACTCACAAAAAAAATGTTCGTTTGAACAGTGACTCTATTGTGTTGCCTGTTGGTTGTTCTCACTTTCAGTTTAATAGAATTCGCAACTTCAGCATTATTGACTTGAAATTGAAAAAAAAAATGTTTTTTTAATACAAATTTTTATTATTTTTTTTAGAACGCGACATTTGTGCCATCCAATGGGGAGGAGAAGTAGGAAAATTAGCTTGGGAGTTCTTCAGGAGAGATGCTGCGAGCGGCGGAAGGTATGTTTTGAATTTTCTAAAAATTTAGAATATTTCAAATTTGCTAAAAAGAAAACTAGCTCAGCCCTTCTAAAGTTTGTTAATTGCTGAATTGCTGGTTTATTAATTAGAAAACAATTTGTAATTAAAAATTTCGGTTTCACATTCCAGCCCGAAATTTTTGCCGAACGATTGACTTCATGTGGACTCCTTAAATAATACAAAAAAAAATACATAATAAAATTTGAAAAGTTTAAAATTTTGTTTAGGTTAGGTTAAAACTTTTTTTCAAACTCACCGTCATCCCTTTGCCACTGAATGTTCTTCTTGTTGAACAAAACGTTACGCGTTCCAAGGGCCCCTAATTTTGGCGCAACACTCTGCGCAACTTGCTCGAAACCTTCGTACGCAGAGATTGACGCAAGTGTGTCGTACTGCGCTTGCGATATTCCTACTGCATACTCCAGCACAATCGTACTTCGGAAGCGGTGGCACGGTGGAAGTGGGCTCGAACCGTTGTAGAAGTACACACCGCCCCCATCTGGAAGCTAGCACGCCATTAGGTCCAATGAATTAGGTCCACAAAAAAGACGTCCACAATAAATGAGGACCACAGCAAAGACGTCCACACTTTTTATTTGGCAAATTTCAAGTAAAATTCAAAATGAATAATTCATGGCAAATTATATTGTTTTAAAAATTGGCTTTCTTATTGTTTATGTTGCGTAATATTATTTTAGCACTGCGGGAAAAAGTAATCATTAATGTAACTAAATTTTAATTACTCACGTCCACAAAATTTTGTTCTCGCAAAGAAATAATTAAAAAATTGTTAAAATTTGTTAATTGTTAAAGAACTATTTAAATACAATAATTAAAACAATTTTTAATAAGTTTTAATTTATTGTTAATAATTATATAATAATTTAATTAATTCGAAGTATATAAAATTCAGTTACATTAATGATTACTTTTTCCCGCATTTGTAAAACAATATTACGCAACATGAACAATATGAAAACCAATTTTTAAAACAATATAGTTTGCCATGAATTATTCATTTTGAATTTGACTTGTTTGCCAAAAAGTGTGGACGTCTTTGCTGTGGTCCTCATTTATTGTGGACCTCTTTTTTGTGGACGTAATTTTTGTGGACGTGATTTTGCTGTGGACCTCATTTTACTGTGGACCTCTTTTTTGTGGACGTCTTTGTTGTGGACGTCTTTCTTGTGGACCTAATTCATTGGACCTAATGGCATGGAACCATCTGGAAAGAGCCACGTGATCGAAAAAAAAAATCAAACAAGTTTTAGAACAAATTTTCAAAAAACGTTTAGAACAACTGTTCTAAAAATTAAAAAAAAACGACGAAAGTCAATTGCTCTACCTGGAATGTATCCAGTTTCTGCTTCCAGCCAATCGCTGACTTCGTTCTCTCCAACTCGACTTCCGCCTCACTAATTTTAGTCTTTAAAAAAAAAGAAAAAAAATTGTTTCAAAAAAAGGTTTCACGAAAACATTTAATGTAATAATGTAGCTTTTTTTAGAAGTGTTTTAAAAAATGTACTCTTTTGAAAATGTGTTTGAAAACTTGTAGTTTTTTGAAAATGTGCTTGAAAAATTGTGGTTTCTTGAAAATAAATTTGTAAAATGTTGTTGATTTTTTGAAAATGTGTTTGAAAAATTGTAGTTTAAAAAAAGTTTTTCAAACCCTAAGTTCTTGAATCTGTGCGCTGAGCTTGACTTGTTTTTCAAAGAATGTGACGAGACTTGTTGCGTTCTCCAAAGTTTCGTTTCCAGTGATCTGCGCCGTCAAGTTTTGAACAAGCGCCGCCTGCTCCTGCGCCTCCAACTTTGACTTTTCAAACGAAGGGTTGGTGGCGCTCAATTCGTGAAAGCTGCTGCCGAGCACAGTCTTTTTTTAGCGTTTTTGCAACCATCGAGTAATTACTGTGGAAAAATTACAATCGGCGCAACTTCTCGCGCCGTCAACATGTATTTCAGCAACGAATATTAATTTTCTAAAAAATTTTTTTTTTTTACTTTCTTTCAAAAACTTTTTTTTGAACATTTAACATTTAAAAAAAAGAAATTTTTGCATTCGATACCTTTATTTTCAAATTCTCGGTACATAATTAGTTGTACAACTATTTTGCTCACCGGCGTGTAACCGTCCCACAAAGGAGGAGACATATGTGGGTAAATTGAACTACCTACGTACCTATCACTTGCACCCTCAAAGTACCTACCTATCCATTGACCTGCGTTTTTTTTAAATTCAATTACCTGTCGACCTGCGACCTGTAGCTAGCTAGTACCTACGTACGGATTACCTGTACAGGTAAATCTGCAGGTAATTTGTTAAGTCAAACCTTAAGAGCTTTATTAGAAGGCTCAATTAGCCTTCAGTTTTTTAACATAAAATAAAGTATCATTTACTAACTTAGAAAGAAGAAAATACTGCAGAAACTAGTAATTTCTTATTCAATACTGTCATAAAAATTGTGAATTCTGCTGTAAATATAACGTATGTAACGCTGACTCTGTTATAGTAGGCGTTTTTAGTAAAAATTTAAAAACAAAATTGAGGTAAATTTACCCTTTTGCTCCAAAAACTTCCAAAATTAACTCATTATTGTTTGTATTTATTCTAAAATTTTGTCCACAGATACCTGCGACCTGCAAGTCCCAAATACCTACCTACCCACTACCTGCAAAAATAAATAACCTACGTACCAATGACCTGCATATGTAAGTAGTGCGGGTTTACACACCTGCGCAGGTCACAGATTTACCTGTTACCTGTGCAGGTAATACCTGCAGGTCTCCACCTTTACCGTCCCAGTGAAACGTTGCGTCAGTCATGAGCATCACAATTTTTCGCGCAGACGCTCTCCAGAAAATCGCTGACGTGCAAATTTCGATCTGCGCTAACGCCGTTCCAGCGTCCATGACAAAGGTCAAGGTCACGTTCTTCCTCTCTCCAGGAATCAGGGTCATTTCATATAAGGGCCCCCTGGGCAAATTCCGGCCAAGTGTCACGTGCTGTTTCGATTTGTCCAGGACGTAGATTTTCTCTGGAGGGCATCCTCCAGCGACTAAAAATACTGGAAAGTCGCATCTTGTCCCAAAATTTCCAGGAACGAAGCAAAATGCCGCTTGAAGCGGAGAATTGACGCATAACTCTGGCGTCGTGTAATTCCAGCACGTGTCGCAGAGGTCCGCCTGACAGAGAACTTTTTGACGTGCGTCATAGTGGTATCCGCTGATACACGTAAAGGATTTTTTGCGACACCAAAGTAGCAAATCACAAAGTCTGCGTCACTTGTCGTCGTATCCTCGAAAATTCCTGTGCCCTGTTCAGCACAATTGAACGCTGCAATTACGTCTGTTCAAAATTTGAATAGTTAAAATTTGAACAAATTTCGTTTTTCAAGATTTGTAAAAAAAAAAAAAAAAAAGGAATTACTTTTGTTAATTTTAAAAATCAATTTTCAAAATTTGAAAAAAAAAGTTTTTTGAAACCTCTCCTGATTCAAAACAAAAAGATTATCCATCAAATCATCTGTTACTCGTAGAGTTGAAGGAGCAATTTCTGTAGTTTTTTCTAAACGGCATGTAAATGAGCTATTTTGAAAAATTTGAAAATCGATTTTTTAATAATTTGTGGAAAGCGTTCGATATAATTTCAATTTGGCTTTTGGTTTAGTCTTTTTTAAATTTTAATTATAGTTTTAAAATTATAATTTTTGTTTTGAACTCAATTACCTAATTTAACACAACCTCTGGAGCTAATTAACATTAAATTATTCCACACTAGAACTCTATTTTTTGATTTGGTACAATTGACTAATTTAAATATTTATCAAATTAATTTTTAAAGGAAGTTTGTTTCCGTGAATATTAAAATTCAAGGTAATTCTGTTTTGGATGAATTGATAAAACTAACGAAAAGCACTGCAAAAAATACCGCGTTTTAAACTAGTTAAATGTGAAACCGAACTCATAAGTTAACTCTAACTATTCGTAATTAAATTTAAATGTAATTAATTATAATTGGTTTGAACATTAATTTTTATTAAAAGTATAACTTCGATTCCACATAAACTTCCAAGTTGATCCACAAAGGAGATTTCTACCCTTTTAAAGTTTTTTTGGTATTTCTTCCAACAGTAAGTGCGTCTTTTGAATTGCTCTGTATTTCTCAAATTGGACTTCCGGTATTCTTGTAACGCGCTGTATTTCTAAAATTTGGCTTACAGCATTTTTAAATCGCTCTGCATTATTTCAAAATTTGACTTACGGTATCTATCTATTAACGTCGACGTAAGCGTCGCCTTGATCTTCTTTACGTCCGTAATGCTGAGCTGCTTTAGCGATGCGAGAATACTTAATAAGTGGAGCTGAATACAAAAAAAAAACATAAAACATCTTATACCGTGCATTTTTTTTTCATCAGAAACTTTAAATTCAAATTTAATATAACACAATATAAAGTATCAAAATAATGTGTTTTTAACGCAAATAGCGTGTCTTACTGATGGTAAAAACATATTGTTAACAGTTAACGGTTAGGTTAGGGTTTACGTTAGGTTACGTTTTTGATTAGATTAGTCCGTGCAAATCAGTACTGCATCGTGTTTCAAAATACACTAAATTGTGGAAATCGTAAATTTTGTGCTAAAAATTGTTTGTAGATTTCTAATTTTATAAGGAAGTTGGGAAATCTAAGGTTACACAAAACGGTATAATTAATTTCAATATTTCACTTTTTTTAAATTGTTACGGTTTTGCACAATTTCGAAAAACCAATTTATTATTTTTTTTGGAAAAAGTAAACAAAAAATACATTACGCTTTTGCTCCGATTAAAACTAGATTGTTTGTAGATTTTAGGCTGAAATACTTTACATTTGTTGACTGGTTTTGGAAAATAGCATATCAAACTCAATGTGATTCTGTTTTTTAAAGGTATTGTTTTCTTCTTTCTAAATTTGTGGTTTCTTGAATTCGAACACACTTAGCGGAGTTTAGCTAACACCTTGTTCTAAAAATTTTAGACATCAGAACTTCATTAGGGTTTAGGGAGTCACATTTTCAAAATTTTGTAAAACATACAATTTTACTTTAGAAATGTGTATGGATTTAGAAACTGTGATGTCATTCTTTTGGGATTTTGAGTTTTCAATTTCTAAAGCTGCCTAAAATCTATAGTTATAATTGTAGTTCCAAATCTAAAACAGCTTTAGAAAATGTATTTTTTGAAAATTTTAAGTGTCATTTTTATGTTTCGCATTATGAAGGCACAATTTCTGAAATCCAACTTTGGAACGTTTCTATTTTCGTGTCATTACAACGTGGAAATTTCAAGTGTCAGCTAAGTTCGCAAATTGGCGAATTTTACGTCAAGAAATATTTAAAGCATGATTTTGAAATTAACGTTATAAAATTCTTTAAAAAAATTATAATTTAAAATTTTCCAAAGAATCATACTTATTTTTTTTTTCGCAAAATTGGCTTACATTGATGAATGTTGAAAAAAAAGGCAATTTAAGAAATTTTTTGAAAAGTGTTTTCAAAATATGGGTCAATATTTAATTAAATAAAATAAATTTATTTATATTATTTATACGTGGGCTCTTCTTTTTTCTGCGAAAACAAATCAATTAAAAATCCCAATTTAGAATAACGATTGACGCCAAAGCTTCTTTGAATTTTGTTTTTACCAAAATACTAAACAAACTTGTTTGAACAAATCGTAGAAGTTAAAAAATGCTATTCGATCAAGATTTTAGAAATCGTGTTTTCAAAAATTGTTCAGAAATTTTTTTTAAATTAATTTAAAAAAAAAAATCAAATGAGTAAGTAATAGATTCAATAGCTTGTTACAACTATTTTCAGCTAGATGTGTTTTTTTTTTAATTTTTCGGACGGCTTTACATCATGAAAACATTACAATTCAATGTTTTCAAACTTGATTTGGATTTTGTGTATGGAAAAAGCAACAGAGGTTGTTTGAACAAAGCGTTGTTCTAAATAAAATTGTTTGAACAGTGACTCCATTCTATCCGAAAATGGGAAAGTTGCGTGGGCTGTTCTCACATTTAATTTTGAATGATCTTTTTTCATGAATTTCACCTCTATGTATCAACGAACATTTTCAAAAGTTCTGTTTTAAAAAACGTGTCTTTAAAAATGTATTTTTAAATTATCTTGTCTGCTAATCATACTAAATGTTCACGGTAGAAAACTGTGAAGATTACCACGTTTGTAACATGTGTACATATGCTGCAACATATGTTCAACAACAGGCGGAGAACATGGCCAATTTGTTTTCAAATTGCAGGTAATGAGGAAAATACATGATTTTTGTAGTTTTTAAAAAATGGAAAGCGGTATGATATTCAGGCTCAATAAAATGTTTGTATGTTGTGCAACAGTACAACTATGTAATTGACATGTTTACAATAATGTTTTGCATTAGTTTTTAGAACACAATTTTTTCAATAACTTTTTAAAACACGACTTTATCGATTTTTAAAATTTGAAACAAAGCTTTCTGTTTGGAATAGGAGAGTTTTCCTGCTTCGAAAAAGAAACCATTTATAGTCCGTCTAAATGAAGTTGGCAGTTTATTTATTCCAAAATTGTACAAGTTGTCCTTGGTAACAGCAACTTTT